>JARFXV010002285.1:0-62164 GCA_031761425.1 Cosmopolites sordidus
GTCGCGTTTATTTTATTTACTCCCCTCGTATTTTCTTCAAATACTGCTTATCTTCAAAAACATGCATTGTGCAAAATAAATATTCTTCCATAAAACACAAACTATTGGTTCAATAATCCATATTTACTTCGTCACCTTCAATATAAACCCCACATAAATGGATATACTTATGCCAGTGAATAATCCAGTCTATGGCCTTTAGCTCCTCCTGCAAATTGTTTTATAACCACAATGGGTTCAAAATATTTCCCATGATATAGAAATTTTCGCGTATAGGAATCGGTATCTTTCACGGCGTTATCGTGGTGCAAAATATAATAATTGTTTCCACAAATCTGGCCTTTTTTAGTGAATATTCTCTTTCAAAAATATTCCCTCCAAAATAAATTCCAAATGAACAGACAATAGTCGAAGAAAACAATCAACATGACTTTGATTTTGGAAGAACTTTGACGTAGTTTTTTTTGGTTTCAGCTTGTTTTCGAAGCTTGTTCGCTGGCTTGCATATCAAATTCAATCCACGTTTCGTCATCCGTTATGATTAAGTTTCATGAATGTAGAATCCGAATTGACTCGTCCAAGAATGTTCTGAATGACGCTTTTTCATGACCATTTCCTTCACTTTGTTAATGTTTTCGTCAGTCGAAGAAAACATACTACTAGAAACTACTTCTCGACACTGTCAATGCTTTGTACCACTCGTATGCTCGTGTTTTCAATGAAGCTGACTCAACATATGCATATGCATACAATCGTTGCATTTTCAACTATTCAGCCACAAAAAAAATACTGGCAATACAAAATACAATTTGAGGCGAACCCATGTTTTGATATTTATATTCGTTTTTAAAATCGCAGAGTACAATTGAGGTCAACTAACCTAATCAACAACTGTAAACATACAAGCTGGTCGGACAGTTAGCACCAAAAGCTCTACATGACCATACCAACTTCCAGTTTTTTTTCAAACCTACCCGGAATTTTTAAATTAATATTTTTCAGTATATATTTGCCAGAATGGGTTTACAAATACAGAACCTTCTTTTAATTCTGTAACCCATTTAACTAGTGATTTATTTAAACTTAGGAACTGAATGTTTTATGTTTCATTGAAAGGTATCATTTGTCACCAAAAATATTACTAAAATTACCTCTAGAACTGCCATCGAGACTGGTTGGCCTTGATTTTTATTTCTGTCTGTGCTTCATGAGCAACAGATATATTTTACAAGCACCTCTTAAACACGTTTGATTATTAAAAAGCAATAATTTTCGCTGTTTGCAGTTCAACAACAATATTTTCCAAAAAAATTATATGACATGCTTTTATCTTCTTTTTTTTCTTCCATCTTCTGCTTCGATGGATTTTTAAATTTTTTTTACTTTAGAGGTTCAGAATAATGGAGGACTGATCTAATGTTACGTTTATTTTAGTTATTATTGCTAAACTGTCTATATAATTAAAAGAATAATATTATTTATAAAAACGGAAAAAAAGCAATAAACGTATGTCGTAGTTTAAGAAAGATAGTGATTTCATGTTAATCATTACCAACTTGTCGTGTTGGTTATCCACATTTATAAGTCACATGGGTTTCGGGAATAAATGAAGACTGTATAACTCGTTACTTTTACACTCCTGATTTACTATATACGAGGGAGTTCACAAATTATGTCGCTAACATTTAGAACGTTTGAAATAATTTTATTTTTCAACATTATCTCCTAGGAGGTTAATTACTAGGGTGTAAAAAAAGTATTTACGTTTTTGCTGCGGTGATAGAGCGGTTTTAAGCGGTTCAGATTGATATGGCACCTTCCCACTCTACTTCGCAAACCTGCGCAGTGCGGATTGATACGGAACCTTCCTCCTCTACTTCGCAAATCTTACGAGCAGCGTCACTCACTTTGAAGCCTTTTTGAAATAATATCATAAAATTGCCATAATTTTGCGACTTTTCGGACAAGCGGCTTAGTTATAGTGGCTAGGTGATTAAGTCTTCCATGCTTTTGGAACAAAAACGTTTCTTGTCTTACAAGCCATTTATTCAGACCAACGATTACAACTTTATCATCAGAACCAGAGTTGTGTAAGACATCCATTAAAAGGCAACTCCCAGGAACTAAGGCATCTTGATAAATCAAAACATTTCGCCCATTTGTTTTTCGGTCTTTTTCTTTTATTTCTTCATGAACTTTTTCTATAAGATACACACAGTATTTTTTTTTTATTTTGTTAATGTTTCGGTTTATTTTTTTAACCATCCTCAGAACAGCTACAATTTTTTAATATATATTATTTAAATATCTATAAATTTATATTTTAACACCTACCTTTTTATAATACGAGGGCCGTTCAATAAGTCCTTAGAAAAAGATATAAAAACAAATTATTTTAAGTACATTTTTGAAGTGAAAACTTCTTAACCGCATTGAGCGATTTTCGGTCAACGATTTTCGGCGACACCAATTGTGTTTTAATGTGTTTTAAATTAAATTGTGTTTTAGATAATCATTATTATAATTGTTTAATTGTAGACTCACTGTGCAGTACAAGAGTGAGTACTTAATATGCTAATATTTTTATTTAGAAAAATGAATAACAAAAGCAAAGCATTTATTTTCGAATATTTCCAATATTGGTATCAATATTTGCGTTGAAAAATTTGATATATACTTTTTTAATATTTAATTTCTGCAATACATCGTGCAATGAATATTTCATAGTGACTTACCTTACTAGCAGAGTTACCTTACTAGCGTGGTAAAACAAATTTCTAGTTATATAGTATATTTGCTGCGGATTTTAAAATTAAAAATTCTATAAAATTTTATAATAAATTTAATTCCTCAAAATTATTGTTTATTGGTTTAAATTGTCAGAAATAAAATACGTATTTTGTAATTTTTTGCAAAATGGTTATAAACTTATATCATTCAATTTCACCTTTAGAACTTTACAAAAAAGTATTGTAATATAATTAGTTTTTCTAAGTGTCCATTTTCTGTATTTGCTGAGATCCTCGGTCCTACGTGGAAAAAAATATACATTTTTAAATTATACATTTAAACAATAATTAATTTAAAAATTTAAAAAATAAACGGTTATTCCAAAGTTTCAAGTTTTCACTTCTATCGGCAGTCCCCATGAATACTTACCTTTTTTTATTTTTTAACATAATCATGAAGTTCGGAAGTTAAAAAAAGTCACTGAGGGCCAAATCCAGTGAAAACGGTGGATGTTGTAATAATTCGAACTTTAATTCCATGATTTTGGCCATTGAAACTGCACAGGTGTGCACCCTGCATTGTCTTGATGGAAGATGATATTTTTAAATGAGGACATTTTTCTTGATTTCTTCACTCAACCGGTGCAATAACGACGCATAATACTCTCCAGTTATTGTTTTTCCCCTGTTTTGATTGTTCCTTTTTCTCTGGAGTGTAGTAGGGTATCCATGTTTCGTCCACAGTTATGTATCCATGCAGAAATTCATCAGGAGTGTGACAAAAAAGCGCCAAAACAGCCTCAGAGTCGACCACACGATTGCGTTTATTCTCCTCTGAGAGCAAACGCGGCACCCATCTTGCCGATTTTTTTTTACACCCAATTGTTCCTGCAAAATTGCAAACACTGTATCTTGCGACAAGCCTGTGGCATCAGCTATTTCGCGCACTTTGATTCGTCGATCACTTAAAACCATGTTGTGGATTTTGTCAATCATTTCGGGAGTAGTCACTTTCACAGGATGCCCCGAACGATGTTCATCTTTTGTGGATGAACGTCCACGTTTAAACTCATTTACCAAATTATAAACAGTTGCAAACACAGGAGCAGACGTGCCATGAACTTCATCCAACTCAGCTTTGATCTCTTTCGATGTTTTAAGCCGTTTAAATATAAGCATTTAATCACCACTCGAAACTCACTTTTTTCCATTTTTCTAAATAAACAAAAGTTCCTTGCTTCAATCAACTTGACAGTTTGGGGTTCAAATCCTCACCATTATTATATTTTTTTGTTCAAAAATAATATTAAAATTATTCTGTTATTAATTTCTCATATAATTATATAAGTTGCAAGTTATTTTTTCAATCTCTAGTACTAAATAATTAGTAAAATAAAAAATATATACGTCATACACATTTTTTTTTAATTGAAAAAGCGTGCAATAACTCTAATTATATAATTTATTCAGAATATATAAATATACAATAGCCTTAAAGAATCAGTATACTTAAAAAATCAATAAATTGAATATGTTCAGTTCCGAACGGTTTTAGTTGAAGTTCGAATATATGCACTTTAAGAGCTGTAAACGATATTCTTAGCTAAAGATGTAGTACAACCGGTACAACCAGGTAATCAGAACATCGTCGTTTACAGCTCTGGAAGTGCATACATGCGAACTTTAACTAAAACCGCTCGGAAATGAATATATTAATTTTTTTGTTTTTTTTTATAACTATATTGATTCTTTAATGTTACTGTATTTTTTTATATTATCTGAATAAATTATAATAATTAGAATTATTGCAGGCTTTTTCAATTAAAAAACAAATGTATATGGTGAATGACGTGCATTTTTTTATTTTACTAATTATTTAACACTAGACTGAAAAAGTAACTTACAACTTAATAATTATCAGAAATTAATAACAGAATAATTTTAATACAATTTTTGAACAAAAAAAAAATATAGCAATATCAATGGTAAGGATTTGTACCCTAAACTGTTTAGTCGGCCCGCCATAAAAGTTTAAATTGATGCCTTGGATACACACGTGAGATGGCGCCACCACATAACACATTTCCCATCGTCCTTTGTAGGATTGGAATACCTTATATATTGGCTTAGCTTACTAAAAACAAACCATTTCCGATACTACGAGCGTCATCTCTTGGATTTTTTAAGGACTTATTAAACCACTCTCGTATCTTAATATCCTATATTTACGTTATATTATTAATTAGAAATTATTAGTTGAGATTTTGTAAAAAAATGTTTTTTCTTTAGTTTTTAGTTGACATATTTTTTAACTTTGACATATTTTATACATTTTTTACCTTCGGATTTTTTTTTAATGTAACAGTTTGTTTATACGTAGCCGGGAAGAAAAAAATAGATTTACATAGGTCTACATTCAGCAGATCTACATACATCTAAATTTTGGCGCTTATTGAAGTAGTATACGTATACGTAAATCTACTGATATCAGTATATATTTATTGATATCTCCGTAGATTTTTCGAGATATACTGAGATTTATTCAGCTATATATATATATATATATATATATATATATATATATATATATATATATATATATATATATATATATATATATATATATATATATACAGCACTGTATTTTTTTTTTAATTTTTAACAATTAGAATTGACAGATAAAGGTTAGGTTAGGTTAAATAAAAATAAAGTAAAAATAACGTAAATCTACTGATATCAGTATATATTTATTGATATCTCCGTAGATTTTTCGAGATATACTGAGATTTATTCAGCTATATATATATATATATATATATATATATATATATATATATATATATATATATATATATATATATATATATATATATATATATATATATATATATATATATATATATATATATATATATATATATATATATATATACATACAGCACTGTATTTTTTTTTTTTAATTTTTAACAATTAGAATTGACAGATAAAGGTTAGGTTAGGTTAAATAAAAATAAAGGTTATATCGTTGTTATAAGGTAAACATCGAATTTTATTAAGAAATAAAAGGGACATATATGATAAAATAGCACTTAATAATAATAATTATTATTATCATTGTTGTTGTAATACTTATCACTTCAACGGCTGCAGGGTCTAAATAATAATATTGTTGTTGCTCACGCTCATATACATGTACCTTTTATCCGTCGGTAAATTTAATTTCTTTGTTTCCGATTATGCGAAGATATCTGTACATCTTTTGTGATCTGCGTACATCTAGATTTATCTTCATACATCTTATTTGATCTAAAAAAAAAATAATTTTATCGACGGAGATGTACGAAGATCAAAGTAGATGTAACTGCGCCAAAAAATACATCTCCGTAATCTAAGTAGATCTGTGTAGATGTATTTTATGTTTTCCCGGGAACGCACCTACGTGTAAATAATCAACAAAAAGAACTCTTTCAAAGTCTCACAAAAATTATCCTCATGATAGTGAAAGATGGACCTGAAATTTTCATGGAGGCGATGAGCCTCCATAAATCCAATCTAATAATATTCATATGTTGTTCTTTTTCCTCTAGATCAAAATGATCATAAATCGTTACATATAATTCCGAAGACGTTTTGCAATCTGTGTCAATTATCTCCAAATTCGCCTTTTATAGTGATTTGTCTGTCACATTTTTGCTTACCTGTAAGCAAATATTTTCGTAGTATAGATCAAATTCGTACTGCAAGAATTTTTGAACTCTGCCTACTAAATCACCACGTTTCTGCTAAAAAAAATATTGTAAGTCCTTAGACCACTGTATACTAAATCAACATTTTCAGTGTCATTTTTTCGTTGCTTCGGTATCTGGTGAATGTTCCGAATACTAAAAGCCCCCGATAAAATACAAACAGCAGTACATAAAGAGTTTTCCATTAAGAGTGTCAAATCTTTGAAACGTAGAAGCGGCAACACTATTTGAAATGTAAATATCACTCATAGACTGCTGTGTTAGTCACGTTGTGTCAATTCACCATGGGAAGATACATGCTTCAACAACGCGTAGAAATTGAAAGTTGGAAACGACCCCGCCACTTGGGGAAAAATAGAATATTTTCCGGCGAAGGACACGTCTGTCTTAATGGGTTTGTGAAAAATATAACAACAGGATTGGGACCGATGAAACTCCTGAAGTGATAAGAGTTACCGCTTCATCCTGAGACAGTCACTGTTTGCGGTTCTGGGCGGAAAGAGTGACAGGACGTAATTTTGTTAAGGACGACGATGAAAATCATGTCACCGTTAATGGTGATCGCTACAGAAATATACTAGCAATTCACATGTATTAAATGTGGATATAAACAATGTTTTCTTTCACTAAAATGGTGCGACTTGTCACACAGCTGTACAGGCAATCGATTTATTGAGAGGAAAGTTCCATCTTATTGGACAACCGTTTATGAAACCCATTATACACACTTGATTTTGACAAAACAACATCCAGATTTTTTCTCATTTATCGGTCAAAAGCTACTGTGTTATGGACAATAATAATTTTTAATTGAACCACTGAAAACTATTTTAATATTCTGTGACTTTAAATTATTTCGAGTTAAAACGCATTAATATTGAATATATTATATATAAACAACCCAATATTACTATTATTTCAAGATATAGACTATCAATGAATCCCACACTATAAATTGCATTTAAATAACAGAAGAATTTCGAATGTTTGTTATCAACTTACTCAATACAAAAACTTGCTAACGTGGTTTGTAGATGTATAGTTTGTAGCTAGCTTGTAGATGTAAAATTAAAGTTAAATTACTTAGTTCAATATTTTTAGGGCTTCATGATCATGCCTGTCCGCAACATTTCCTGTCTTGAGGTATCTAAAAATATGTCAATTCTCTCAAATGAAAAGAAAAATACATCGGTAAAGGATTTAAAATTGGAACAGCCTCAGGAAAATCCTTTGGTTGTTCTTCTTGCATGGATGATGGCTAACAAAAAACATACTTATAAATATGCTGATATATGGATTCAAAAAGGTTTCGACGTGTTAACTGTAAACGTAAATCCATGGCAATTTTTATGGCCAGCTAAAGGAACCCAAGTAAAAATTTGTATTTATTTTTTAGGCATGACTGCATTAATATTTGATTCTAGGTTGTAGCAGCAGATATTTTAAAATTTTTGGATCAGAATAAGTCGTATTCACCGCTTATGCTCCATGGATTTTCAGTTGGTGCATATCTTTGGGGAGAAGTTATGGTCCAGATGGCACATAATATGGACAGATATCAACATATTTTAGATAAAATTATTGGACAGGTATGATTAATTGTAAAACGATATTTATAGAAAATCAACCCAAATATATTCTTGAACTTTGGTGGCTAAGACAACTAACTTTAGCTAACAATAATTTAACGAGATCCGTCGGCATGTATCTAAGTTTTAGTATCGCCAAGTACCTAGTTTTTAAATTAACTATAAAGTGTTCTGTAACTACAGTTCCTTATTTTAGTAACCTCAATGTTTACTTTAAAACATGCTATTGTTTTTTTTTACGTCAGCATTCGGTTTATCTAACTTGTTCTATTATGTGTTTATAGACTTACTAAACAGAACCCGATGTTAAAGAATTATACGAGATCTTTTTTAGCTAGTACTATTTAAGAATTTCAAATATAGAGTGAAAGAAAAAATATTTCAAGAAACCGATTTTGATAATAATTAAAACACTTGGTATTTGTTTTCCAAAAATAATAATTTCCCAAGGAGAGTTATATATAAACTAAACTTTCAAAGTGCTGATAATCGAGGTCGGTTTTTTTTTGTGTCGTTAAGTTTATGACACTTTCAGTAATTGGTGTATCTCCCAAGTCTAGCTGGGTGTTTGTAAGCTTTTTACTGACGTATATAGCCTTTTTAATTTCGGAAATTTCCAAATAATTTAACAGACTGCTTTTATTGCAACTATGCATTAATTTCACATAATTTGTGTTTAAAAAATGGTTTTGTTCTATACAATGTTCGGCAAAGCCTGTCTTTTTTGATTATGTAAAATAGAATATTTATGTTCTTTTAGCCTATATATATATATATATATATATATATATATATATATATATATATATATATATATATATATATATATATATATATATATATATATATATATATATATATATATATATATATATAGATAGCATTACACATATTACATTTTATTTCATATACTCCAGCTTTGTCATAACATTTTGCTCTTTCTTTGTTATTATTTAGCATCAAGATTATTCTTATTAACAGAGATAATATTAATGTTTTTTTTTTTCTTAATTTGTTTTAATTATCTTTATTTGAAATATTTCAATTTTGCAACGTTATATCCATACAAGTTATAAATGATTTTAAACGAAGTTATATCTTAATTAAAGCATAATACAGTTTTTTTAAGTAGTTAATAAAGTACCGATCTTTCATGGGAAAACATATTTAAACAGTTGGTTTTGTTGATCTAATCCGCTTTAGGACAGGTTCTACAATGCAAGAATATACTAGGTAAAAACTATACTTAGAATAAAATTTAAAACGCCCGTGCTGACAGAACGGGCGTTTAAAATTTTATTCCAAGTTTAGCTTATACCTGGTATATTCTTGCATTGTAGAACCTGCTCTTAGAGGTAATTAATACATTCAGTACACAAAAACAAACAAATTTAATCAATGTCAAGCAACCATGAAGTGAGTGTTTGACGTTATTTTCTAATAGTAACGGTTAGGAAAAATTGAGTTGTCTTTGGAGACACGTGCGGAGATTGTGAATTTAAAAAGAAATAGCATGAAATTGCTGCAAATTGCCAAACATTTAAAGCTTAATTTATCTAAAGTGCATTACATTATGAAAAAACATGAAAGAACTGGCCACATTGAAAACGAAAAAAAGGATGTCCAAATATACGGTCAACTAGAATTCAGAGAAAAATGTTAAATTCTGTAAAAAACTCACTTCATCACAAGTCAATATGTAGCAAATGATATTGCTTCTTGTTTCGGGAGTAAACATCAATCCTAGTATTGTTTTAAGTTGCATGCATAATTTCAGATATAGATGGAGAAGTGCCAAAAAGTAACCCTTCCGTCAAAAAAAAACGGGAAAACTCCAGTTTGCTAAAAACTACGTAAATTACCTGTTGGATTTTTCGAAATCAGTTATATTTAATGACGAAAGCCAGTTTTGTTTATTTAGTTCCGATAACCCTAAAACTGTGTACAGAAAAAATAAGCTTGTGGTACACTTGCACCCCGCTCGGTAGTTAACGTCAGGTATATTATTTGTTTACTGGGGTAAGTCCCAGTAAACAAATAATATCATCAGCTGGGTTGCAAACATACCCCAGATAAATATAATGACGGGTATTCCCCGTATCTCGGGCCAGCGGCTTTGGGGATTTCCCAGATAAAGAAAGAAATATACATTTTAAGCATCCAAACAAAAAGCACAAATATAAGAAGCTGGATTATCACTGCAAGAACATTCTTTATGCGCCCACTTTCCTAAACTTCTGCAACGGTACCACGTCTCTCCACTTTTGCCCGTGTCTAAACAAATCGCACATAGAGCGTCTTCTTCTGAGTATTCTGACTCATCATGGCAAATTACATTTTCATTTAGTTAATAGGCGATTATTATTCATCGTCATATTAAGAACTTCATCGTCACTTTTGAATAAATTTTTCTTTGCTCTTTTAACTCTTCGTTTTTTAGTTATAGTCTGTCTTCGTTTAACACCTTTATCTTTGGTTCATTACTTTTTTCTTTATTATGGTTTCATTTGTTTTATTTTCTTTTTCAATATGTTTCTTCTTTTTTTCTTCGAATACAGTTTTCATTGGTGTGCTGTTAAGATTTCAGAATGCTGTTTGTTTTTCAAGATCTTGTTTTTATTAGAGTGGGGTTATGGCATTGGGCTTACAGTGGACACAAGAATAGCAAAGTCAGAAAATGTTTCATTGTTATCAATATTGGTTTCACATTGTTGGTTATCATTTGATGAGGACGGAGTTGTGGTAGGTCTGCCGATAGCTGGGTGCTGAATGACTTGTTTTTGTAGTATTATGTAGGATGTAAATGGGATCGTGGTTGGGCTTACAGTAGCTTGCTGTTGAATGACTGGTTGATATTGTGTATCACTTAAAATGGATGGACTTGTGGTAGAGTTGACATTATCTGGTTACTCAATAACTGGCTAAGGTGTATCATTTGATGTTGATTGAATCGTAACGGGGTTGGCGTTAGCTGGCTGCTGTTGTGTACCATAAGATATGGACTGAACAATAACATTCGTACCCACAGAACCGGCTTCCTCATCAGTACCAATTAAATCATCATCACTAAACATTGCAGGGTTTATAGGGAATATTCTAGTTGCTTTAGAGCCTGAAACTCTTTTTTCTCATGCTACTCTCATATAGGATTTATTGAACAGTCTTCAATCTTATATGGTGTAATTTTTGTGAAATTTTTTGATTTCATATACATGTCCCACTCTTTGTTGTAAGCTCTTTTAAGAGAGGAATACAAAAGTAACGTCAAGAGGCTGTAGACGGTGTGATGAATGTGGCAGAATGTTAAGTATTATAACATGGTTTTCTTTTGGTAATTCCCAAGCTTTTAGAAGAATGACTGTTGTGATTATCCAACACTAGCAAAACTGGTCTTGCAGCAGTAGGTTTGTTTTATAAAATGTCGTAGCCATAAATTAATATATTTTCGTTTGTCCAACCATTATGAGAACATGTGTAAATAGCTCCTGGTGGTCCATCTCTTTCCTGCTGTGGTGAGTGACGTCGAGGAAAAATGAAAAGAGGTGGTATGAAAGATCCTGAAGCGCTTATAGCACATTACTGTCAAATCTCTTTCCCATGATGTAGCAGCTCCAACGCGTTTTTGTCCTTTTGAGCTATAATTTTCTGTTTCTTGGACAGTCGTCACATAGTCTCATCTACATAAATCATTTATGGTTCAAAGTTATGTTTCATCATCAGTTACTCCAAGTTATCAAAGAAACGTGTAGTTATTATTCGCCCCCCATTACTCACAAACCACCATATTGAAAATTAATAACACAAATATTTCATTCGACTTTCGATCACAATTTAACGAATGGCACTTAAAAGAAGACAGATTTGGGTATGTAATTAACATAAACATAATACGATAAGCATATATCTTCATGGTTACCTAGAGGCTGACAATCCTTAATTTTTTATAAGCGAGGAGCGTTAGGCGAACTATCCCGATAGTTGACGTACACGCCCGAGTGCCCAAGTGCGCGCGAAATAGCATAGGTTCCGTCCCACTGCTCTCATTACCACTCGCTCCCCTATACCGGCACATACGGTGTATATAAGAATGAGTAAACCATATATAGCCTATTTATTGAAGAAAGAAACCAAACCCAAACATATTCGCTAATATTGCCCGTGATCGTTACAGGACAGTATTAAGAACTGCCCTGTTTTTGAACGGGGTATAGCTAAAGTCTATTTACCGAAGAAAGACAGTCGACAAAAACAATGACCAACGCGTGATAAGCACGTGATATTTTAGCCAGAAACGCTGAGCGCCTCTGCTATTGGCGGGAATCGATCGAGCCGATTTACACCACCAATGAAAACCCAGATGACCGGCAGGTTGCCGTTCGACAGAAACACAGAGTTGGCAGCAATAACTTAAACACTGGCGTGAGTTTTTTTTTCATTTATTGAGTTGTATTCGATTTATTAATAATTGTATTTTGTTTCCATAAAATGTGTGATACGGACACAGCTGATGAAGTTGTCGATATTAGCTCAAAAAGGGGACAGTTCTTAGTGCGGTCCTGGGTTAGGTTTGGGTTCAGTTTCTTTCTTCAATAAATAGGCTATAATATCGACAACTTCATCAACTCTGTCCGTATCAGACATTTTATGGAAACAAAATACAATTATTAACAAATCGAATGCAATTCAATAAATGAGAAAAACTCAGGACAGTGTATTAGTTACTGCCGCCAACCCTTTGTTTCTGTAGAACAGCAACCTGCCTATCATCTGGGTTTGCATTGGTGGTTTAAATCGTCTCAACCGATTCTCGCCAATAGCAGGGGCGCTCAGGGTTTCTGGCTAAAATATCACATGCTGATCACGCGTTGGTTATTGTTTATGTCGACTGTCTTTCTTCGGTGAATAGACTTTAGATTTCGACTGTTGAGAGATGTTTGAGATTATTTTCAGATTTTTTCGATTTTCGAGTGTTTTTGACCTCGGGTTTATGAAGGTTAAATTAAGAATTATACGTCACTCGTCAAAGGTTTAAATCGATTTTAACTTTTTGCTCCGACAAATAGATATTTCTTATTCAGTATTACTTCAATGCGAAATATTCAGTTCAGGTTTTTAACAAAAACGATAAATTGAGTGACGTAAGTGACGAAATTGGGGCAATTTAAAGAGATTATTTTAAAAAGGCTTCAAAGCGACTAACGCCGCTGGTGAGATTTGTAAAGTAGAAGAAGGTGTATAAATCCGCAGTACTCAGCTCAGGTTCAAAAAGAAGTTTTGAAGATAGAAGATCAGGTCGGTCGTCCACGGTCTCTCGATGCCCACGTTTTAAGAGCATATAGGAAACTTTCAGGAGAATTAGGAGTATCCCATACTCTCGTTATTGCGAGGCATATGATAAGTACTTAAAAAATGCAAATACATTTGCTAACCCTAGTATTTATATGACACGCATGGACTATGAAATAAACATTATTCGAGATAACCTGCGAATTCGATCGAAAAACAGAACTGACATGGCTTGCTTTTGAAAGTCCCATATGTATTTTTAAATAAACACTTCCAATATATTAAAAAAAAGGTCTATAATCAGTATTTTCTACCCATTCTGGCATTTAATTCAGAAAGCATAACAACTGAAAAGGTTATGGTTACTGAAGGACTATAAGTACTGATGGGCTATAAGTACTGAATACGAAGACATGCAAAACAACCAAGTTATTAGATGCAGTTTAAGTATAGCTAACCCTTAAGTGGAATTGGGCACGACACATTGCCAGAATATCCAGTGACAAATGAACTCGGAAAATTCAGAATGAAAATCACAACACAATGCTACCCGAAATAGAGGACACCTTCCAATAAGATGACACGATTCTCTAAGTTGCATTAATTCCAATGGATGCAAGCTGCACAAAATAAAGGGGGCTTATGTACGGTAATGTACTTTAGGAGCCGAGTGATCATGACTCTTCATAAAGAAACTGGATTATTGGTGTAACAACTATGTTCATGTCTTTTCTTACTTAAAATTTTTAATGTAATACTCGACAACCTGCTGATCTTTCAACTATGAATCATCTAATTAATTTATCAGTACAAGTGATAAAATAGACGATTTATATTTTTATAGGTTTAAAAGCCACGAAGATGCATAGGAAAATTAATAATATATTGAAAAAACATCGTGTCCGAAAGTGTCTTATTAGTTAGGGTTTGCATTTTCAATTACTCAATAAAGTACTTAAAAGAACTAAAGCTTATGTCTTAATTTTTACTATATTCGAAAACTGTATTGATAAACTATTGAAGACACTAGTGGATGAAGGTGTTATTTGACAAAATTAAACTTTTGAATAAATTAAGGTGAAAGGTTTTTTATGTAAACTTTTTTTTCGTCTGTTTGACACAAATGGCATCATGCTTAAGTTATTGTTAAGAAGCATAAATGTTTTTTAACGGAAAGTTATACTTAAAAAAAATTGACTTCTTCGCAAAACTGAAGAAAAAATGTACATAACATCTTCATTGAATGTAAAAGGTTACAAATAAAAAATCTGATTTATACAAAAGGGTTATATTAAACAAAATCTTTATTCCAGATTAACAAAACAAAAGTGAAATATATAACTTGAATTACCATGAACATTACATATTATTCATTTTGTAGGATACGTTCGTAGAAATACCGATACCCTTGTTTTAAAAACTTCAGTAATTCCTGGAGATTTTTTTTTTCTTAGAGATAGTTCCATATTTCATACGAACTATTTCAATTTCAATATTGTCTGTTGCTGATGTTCTATTCTTATTTTGAAGGATATTAACGTTTCTAAATGGAACTGCTTCATCATATGATCTAAATCTCACTGGTTCATTAAGTTCGTCCTTTTTTCTATTAATCAGGCGAAGTTTTTGTGGTAGATCACTGATCTTTCTAACATGTTGAGCCATATCAATAACCTGTTATTTTTTTTCGGCTAGCTTTTGAAATTATTTCTCGGTACCTGTATAAGTACAGTGTCGTGTTTTCGTAATACCATTTCTATTCTGCCAAAATCTCTATCGGACTCCAAGTAGATGTGTCCAACTTTTGGAAATTTGTGATTAATACAACGAAAGTGTCCCTTCATGATAAGATATTGATACAGGCAAACCATGTGGAAATTTCTAATTTGACCAGCACATGTATCCGGCCAGCTGATCAAGTGGTCTTTTCCCACGATACTTTCGTTTACTTCAATATATCGCAGTAGAGAACTACATATTTCCACACTTCCTCTGTTTACCATATCTTCAGCCCAGGTACAAATAGAGGCTTTTTCTGTTTTTTTTTGCAACAGTATGTATCCCAAAATTATAAAACCATAATTGGCGAAGGTAAAATGCTTTAGAAGTCATTGGTTTGGAAAGTGGCATTATTTGATATTATTATCTATTGTAATGTAAACTGTGTTGTCTCTAACTTTTGGCTCTTCACTTGGCTCACCTGCATCACAATGTGTCACTTTTTGGGTTTCCAAGTGATAAACTGCACAAAAATTTTGCAACAGGAACATTTCTTAATTTTAAACGTCTCGGGAATTTTTACATTCCTCAAAATATAACTCGTACATTTGACTTAGATTAAGAAGAGGAGAAAGGTATTTTTTTTGGATTTCTATTTCTAGAGTAGTGGGACTCATCCACTGGAAATCTCTTTATATGTGTCATAACGTAATAAGTCTTTAACTTTTTTGCCTATTTTGTGTGACCTGTTGAAATGCATTCATCTACTATTCAGAGGAGGTGCTGAAAATCCACTTTTTAATAGATTTTATATAATATCGAGTATATTTCTGGTTTTTTTCTATGTTTAAATAATAAACCGGTTTTCGCATTAATATCAAGCTTGTAAAATTCCTTAACAAGTACATGTCTATCTTCTTCTGGGAAGCGCGTGCTACACGAAAGCCTACAATTTTCCCTACCGATTATGCCTTTTTTGTGTTCCTTTTTTGAAACAAGCGTATTTTTGTAATTTACATTCCTCCCCGCGTATGTAATGTTTCCTGATGTTTTTTCCACGTATTTGGATCGCGTTTTGGTTTTTTGGAAATGGTTTCCTTGGGGCGAAAGATTCTTGGATTCCTTTTATTATTTATGTTGTTATTTTTATGTTGTTTTCTTTGATACTTCTTGAATTATCAGTAACTGTATTTTGAACAGACATTTTCTTTTGTTTGGTTATTCTTTTCAAGGTTACCCGCTGTATCACTAATATCTGAAGAATTCCTTAGGTCTTCATTATTGTGCACCTATTCGGCGACTTCCTCGCTGTCTGAGAAGTCAGAATCGACTATTTTAGATTCTGAAAAAAAATCCATATTCTAAGTTGTAACTTTTATAAATACTAACAAAATACTATAATAAATTGCTTAATTGTAACTTCAAACCTAATAGGTAATTACAAATATCGGTAATTTAATGGTGTCAAGTGAAAACTGAGTATATATCACCTTCATCCAAGGAAAAACATATGCTTAAAAAATGTATGTTTTACATAGCACCTGCCGGCTGGTACACTACCTTGTTACTACCTAATTGTTCCGGCTGGTACACTACCTTCTTCATATACGAAAATACAACGCCTATATAACACACCTCCCCTTTAAATGAATAAACAGAAATATTTTATGTTGTCCCAATATTTACGAGGTGTATAAATAAAGTAATGAGACCAGTGACCTACTGTTCGATATGGCAACAGTGTTGGTTTCCCGTTTGGAGGAGAGTCATGTCAATATCTGATGCTTATTCAGTGCGAGTTTGAACTAGAGTCAGTTGGTGGTTCATAGAAATTATTGTCGTGAACCGATTTTTTAGTGCATTCTGAAAATTTGTCGTGCATTCTGTGGGTGACATTCCACACAAAATTCTGAAAGTGACCACAATTTCAAACAACCTACAAGTCCTAGAACATAATAGAAAAATTAGTTGCAAATAAAATACAATTAAAAAAATTATTAATTGAAATCGCCCGTGTAATATTCGCATTACATACAAGGAATTATACGATAGCGAGCACGATAACATTGAAATTAAAATCGAAAATAACAAATAAAATAGTTTTAATGAGAAGGATAAACTTGGTGCTCTACTTATCAGCAGTACAATTACTTATTACCACGTTTAATATTTGTAATCGTTTTTTTTTTGTTAGTTGATAAATATACACTGAATACACATTTCACTAAAGATGATAAAAAAAATCGATTAAAAACTTCTGGACTAGGCATATAATCCAAAATAAAATGTAGGAATATTCTTTTGCAGTCAAATATGTTGAAAGCCGTCTTTGAATTAAATTCAATTCCTCATTGTTATTAGTGGTTCCCTCAATTCTTGTAAGTTTGAAGATTCTTCTGGTAAAAAAGATTTCATAGGGTTATTTGTATTTCATAAATTTGGAAGCTGAATCGATTAAAATTTGCAAATAGTAAAGGTATCAATTTCCAACCGAACATACCCATAATATGTAACTAACGATATTAACTAATTTTTTAAAATTATATTAATCAAATGTGAGCCATTAGCGGCAAAGCAACTTTGGGTCCTTTTTAATACATTTTCCATTACTTTTGCCAACATATCTGGTGTTAATGCAATGCTTTCAGCACGGATGTTATCCTTGAGTTGCTGTATGGTCTGGGGCTTATTTATATAAACCTGCTCTTTCAAAAATCCGCATAACAAGTAATATGCAGCCGTCAAAGAATTTTTGTGTGAATATTGTCAATTTGGAAGTGTTCTTCGAAATAATTTTCCCACTGAATTGTTCCCTCAGTAAATCGATTGTTGTGTTGGCTGGACTTAGTCTAATAACAAAGCCCAAATTCCTACGAACAGCGAAATTTGGATCTTCGTCAACATTGCCAGCAACAGCGACGATATTTTTATCAGATTGCACAGTTTTTGTCTTGTTTTTGTTCTAATATTGAACAGCGTAAAATGCGTTCGGAATTTGTCGATTAGTCGGCGAATACATGACGAAGTGATCTATAAGGTTGGCGCACTGAACACCGATTTTGATAGAAATTTTGACAATTTTCAAGCGTTGCTCTGATGTTAAACGTTCCATTATGATTTGTCAGACTACTGAGACACAGATTTACACACTTGCGCGCAAACTCACAGTTCGTTTGACAGCGACCCCTATCAAAAGTTCGGTCACAATAAAAAATCACCCTTTAGTTGCCTACCTAATAAATAGTTTTCCCACCTTTATTTATTCATATTATGACGAATATAGTGAATGCAGTAGTACATTCATTTTAAACTCTTTTAGAACTTCTGATGAGTTCACACAAGTTCAATATTTAACTATAACACAATTTTATTGCCAGTTATAACATCTTTTATTGCCATTGCTACTTGATGAAATTAGTACCTCTTACTCATGGTAATTTATCCTTTAATCAATCATTTAATTATTAGCTGAAAGTTTTATAAGCTATTTAGCAATTCCTTTTCAATTAGAGAGTAACTATATTTTCTTGTTTGTTAAATATCAGCTTCCAATATATCACTAGGTTAGTCAAATATGCTTTATTAATTCATTTCTTCACGCTCCTGCGATATATTATAGATGATAATATCACTCGAAAACTAATATTACGAAGGTCGTTCGAAAAGCAATTGCAACTCTGTACATTTAGATCAACGACGTTCCAATTTAAGACCCTCAATATATTATGCGATTTGTCCAAATATGCAAAATATGCAGTTATTTTAGCTTTAGCTTCATTGTTTGTAGTGAATCTTCATCCGGCAAACTATTTCTTCGGGTTTGGGAAGAGGAATTAGTCGCTCGAAACCAAATACGGCGCATGTGGAAACACTTCGTATTGCAGAGCATGGAGTTTTGCAGCAATAAGCCGAGATGTATGTGTAGGCATGATGTTACAGTGAAAGGGCACTGTCTTTTTGACCAGACGTCGAACTTTAGCCTGAATAGCACCCTTCAGTAGTGAAGCGTAATACTCACCGGTGATGTTTTTGCCTTTTGTCCGGTAGTCTATGAGCACTACACTACGAGAATCTCATAAAACCGTTGCTGTGAGTTTCTTTGCAAATGCAACTTTTCACTTTGTTTTGCACGGTTTCACCTGCCTCCGATTAATGTTCGGTCTGTTGCTTCATTTCTAACTTAATGGTGAAATTGTTTCACCTGCTGGTATAAAAATAACGCTAAACTCTATTGAAAACTGTATTCGAATCCATCTTCGGGCCACTGTTGTTAACAAAGATAGTGCCCATCGCGCCATAAGAGAACCAACCCATCGAGAACATAACTTGTTCATATCCAAAACATGCAAAATATAATGGACACTACCATGATGTTTACAATACCAGCTCGCGTACCTTTATTCGGCAATCATGTATACGACATTGTGGATTTTTGTGACGATTTTATCGATCGTAACAGTTTTTGAAAGTTCGTCACCCAAGCGTTCGTCATCTTCAATGTATGATCAGGTTTAAATTCGGTAACCCATTTTTATCGTCTAAAACGAAGGGGAATCCTTTAAAATTAAACCTAACTCTTTTTACACTTGGGTCCGGGTTAAACCCCTTAAAACAATGTGTAACAGCACGAATGTCATTTTTAGTTTCCAGTTAAATCTATTTTTCAGAAAATGTCAAAACACACGTAGTCATTTGGTCATATTTGTCCATCTCTGTGTCATGTCAAGAACTTTTCAAATGATCCTCGTATTTGTCTTTTACTTTTGAATGTAACAAAAACCAGAACGAATCGACGGACATCAATTTGCCAGTTTGAAACTCTTTTCGTTATAGGTATGGGATAGCGCCGCAGATGTGACAGAAATCCACAAAGGAGTACCGCCCGCAGTATTTCCTAAAAATAAAATGATGGCCAATGCTCTTGGAAAATATATGCTGTAAGTAATACTCTAATTAAAGAAATGTAAAATGTGTACGATTGTGTTGGCTCAATATTAAATTTCAAAATATTCAAGAAAAAATACAAATTCTCTTAATATGACAGCTAAATAAAATGGATAATATAGTTTTAATTAAATTGTATTTATTACACTATTTGAACATTTATTAATAGATGAATAAATATTAATTATGATACAGCTGATTATATGACAAAAGCATGCATTAATATTTACAAAACGTTACTGATCAGTTTTTTATATATTTTATATAAAAGGTCGTTTTTGAACCAACGATTATTGTGCCGCTCATAGCTCATCTACTGTCATCTGTCAAGTGACGGAAATTCAGTATTATATTCCCGATGTACAAAATTAGTCGATATACGCTTGCTCAACGTTGGGAAATATTGAAAACTTAATTTCAATGTAGTGAGTCAGTTGCTGAAACTTACCGAAAATTGCGTATAAAATTCGGTAGAAATGAAGCACCAACTAAGAACGGTGTAAGGAAATTTGTGAAAAAGGGTCGTTCCACTGGCATGTTAACAGACGATACACATATTCCGCATTGCCGCCCAGCTCGTTCGATAGAAAATATTGCTGCTGTAGCTGAAAGTGTACATCAACATCCGAGCACCTCCACCCGTTATCGTTCACAAGAATTGAACATGAGCGATAGGACTGTGCGATGTATTTTACAAAAGAGCTCGATATGAAGGTCTACGAAGTCCAATTGGTTCAAGAATTGAAGGCGATTGACCATCTGTTGCATTTTCACTTCACTGAATGGGCCAATTATCTGTTGGAAGATGAGCATTTTTACCAAAAATCATCTTTTCGGACGAAGCTCATTTTCGGCTCGGAGGTTATGAGAACAAGTAAAATTGCCGTATTTGGGACACAGAAAATCCACACATGATAATTGAGAAGCCAATGCACTCAAAACGAGTGACTGTATGGTGTGGAATATGGTCCAAAGGCATCATAGGGCCATTTTTCTTTGAAAATAAGCAAGGAGCCCCACTAACAGTCAATGGCGACCGTTATCGTGCCATGCTAACTGACTTTTTATTCCCTACGATTGAAGAGGAAGACGTGTTCGATATTTGGTTTCAACAGGATGGCGCCACTGCCCACACAGCACACTCTACAATCGACGTTTGGCGCCCTATCTTCGAAAATCGCATTATCAGCCGACTTGGCGATGTCAACTGATTATCTAGGAGCTGTGACTTGACTTTGTTGGACTATTATTTGTGAGGGTCCGTCAAGGACAGATGCTATGTCAATCATTCAGAGACGATTAAGGATTTAAAATAAAGAAAAGTGGTTCTTAGTGAATTAGAGGCGCAAACGATTGAAACTATACTGAAAAATTGAGTCAACAGAATGGGCTAATGCAAATCCAGCCAAGGCAGTCATTTAAATGAAATTGTATTCCATTCTTAATCGGTAAGTGTATTCTCGAAAATAAAGTATAGGTCATTTGAAAATATTTGTTGCATTTTTATTTAATATGCATTTTTAAAATGAACTAAAAGTTGCCGCACCCTTTATAAGAGTGAAATGAAAAGTTTTCTATATTGCCCCTAGAAAATTGCATTTTTTCTCAAATATTTGTATACAAGTTTAAAAACAAACAAAAACCTTGGAAATAGTATTTTGTTAACGATATATGGTATTCTCGTGGGGAGATGTTAAATCACTCCAATTTATCCAATGTAGACATTTTATAGAATGTGTATTATTTGGCCCAACATTATACTGATCAATCAAATGACTTGGACGTCTATGGAAACAGTGTTTTATTAAGGGCTAAGTTTTCAGGTGGTTCAAGACATTCACAGAAGGCCGAGACTCAATTGAAGATAAAACTCATAGCCGAAGGCCTTCAACTGGAAGAAGTGAGGACAGAATGAGAAAGTGTTCACAGAATCCGGGATCTTGTACAAATTCTACACACATATATATTTCGTGTGAGACCGAACATCAAGAACACCTAGATGCTGCATCACAAACAAAACACCTTGCCAAATAGCGATTTCAATTAACGAGTTTTTGGGAAGTAAAACATCATTGTAGCTCCGTAGCCCCCTAAGTTCTTGTGATTTTTGTCTTTTCTCAAGATCAAAAATTCACTTTAAACGATACATTTTGGAACATTACAGAATATTAAAAACGCCGTAACCAATCAGCTGAACGCGATTTCAGTATCTGAGTGTCTCCTCTGTTATGAAGTATCGACAAACTGTGTCCAGCGCTGTGTGGCTTCCCAAGGCAACTAAAGGGTGATTTTTTTTGGGTGTGCGAATTTCCGATAAGGGTCGCTGTCAAACGCAAACTGTGAGTTTGCGCACAAGTCTGAAATATCTATCTCAATAGTCTAGCAAATCCTCATGGAACGTTTAACCTCAGAGCAACACTTGCAAATTGTCGAAATGTTTTATCAAAAATCAGTGAATTTGAATTTCGTGATGTATTCGCCGAATTATCGTAACAGTCCAAACGCCTTTCACGCTGCTCGATATTAAAACAAAAACAAGACAAAAAATGCAAATTCCAAAGAAAATATCTATCTAAAATGACTATCAAAATATGTCAGCAACAGCGACAATGTTGATGAAGATCCAAATTTATCAATTCGTCGCCGTTGGCAGGAAGTTGAGCTTTGTTGTTCGACCACGTGGATTATTTAATTCCGAATTTGAAAGGTATTGATCTGGAGGAGATGTGGTTCCAACAGGACGTCTCCACATGTCATACAGCCAACGCAACAATCGATTTATTGAGTCAACAATTCGGTAAGAAAATTATTTCGAGAAACGGACCTGTCAGTTGACCACCAAGGTCATGTTATTTTATGGCTTTAGATTATTTTCTTTAGGGTTATGTTAAATCTTTGGTCAATACTGATAAACCAGCAACTATTGACGCCTTGGAAGCCAACATAACTTGGACAATTTCGGACATAAGACTCCAATTGCATGAAAAAGTGGTCGGAGATTGGAATTTAGAGAATGCGCTTTGTCAGAAGTAGCCGCGGCAGGCATTTGTCCGAAATTGTTTTCAAACATTAAGGGGGTATTCTAGTCTAGACGCCTACATTTTGGGCGTATTTTCGGGCTTGATAAAAGAAACAAAATATTTTTACTGTCCATTTTTTCATAACATATTTATTGATATTTTAGGAATATAAAAAAAAATCGATGAAAAAAATTTTTAAGTTAAGGCGCTGCCTAAGGTGGGGGTAAAAAAAAGGATAAGCGGGTTAACATGATTGACACCCTTCCGTTCATGTGTAATTATCATAATTATATTAATAATATTATTATCGTATCTTAATTAGTAAGAATGTCATTATCATTGGTACCAAAGGAGAAAAAAAAATCGGAAAATGGTCGCCTTTTGGAAAACAAATTTTTACCCATTTTTTTTTTTTCGAAGTTTTGAATGTTAAAAAAATTGATATAAAAATAGTAGGGATGATAGGTCCGTGCCAAATTTGAAGTCAATCGGTTAGATAGAACTTGAGATATTATGTCAACCAGGTCGAAAAAAGTAGTTTTGAGATAAACGCGTTTGAAGTTTTGAACAAAAATGTAAGGATGCCGCCGCAGTAAAAGTCAAAAATGGTACGTTATACTTATATTTTATTAATCGGCGATTGGCACTTCATATAGTGGCCTTCTTCAACTTCAAATCGATTATTTTCTGAAGCTCGATCCGATCTACGAGCAGTTCTAGCTTCCTTAGAAACAGAGGAAGTTCGTTCCGCTACTGTCCCGTTGATTAGCGAACGTACAAGCATTGTTACCGATTATAATTCCGTTGGTGCTTAATATTTTTAATATTGGTAAAAAGTTTTCATTAAAAATGTAAACAGCAATATAATATGCAATTTCAATTGTCTGCATTCCTGCGTGTATATGCTTCGGTGCAAAAGTCTAGAGCAATGAATTGAAAGATTTATTATTATTTTGTGTTTTAACCCCAAACATCTACGTAATAAATACTCTGATGATTAGTTTTCATGTTTTCAATGATAGGCTTTATAACTTCTAATACATTGTCAGCTAGAGGCGGATTTTCATGAACAGTCATTTACTGTATCATCAGCCACGGCTTGTTGCAATTTACACCAACTCGATGAACCAGCCGGGCAATACTCGTATTGTGGATTTTCATCGATAGAAGTGAATCTGGATTCCGACGAATTGCCAAACCATAATATAAAGTTCATAGTTCGTTAATAACGTTATCTGTTAGTTTGCCAATACCTTTATTATCTTTCTTAGTTTTACGTACCCTTGAACCCATGCGCTTTTGAATATGTTTCACACATTCTTTTTTTTTCAACTACAGGATCACCATCATATGGATCAATATCGACAATACTCTTGAACGTCTTTGAGTCGCCATCTTCTAAGTATTTCGCATACTTAAGTCCATGCTTCTCGACTGATCTCTAAAACATTTTTTTCACAGCGTCAACCTCCATTTTCCCGGCACTTCCCGTATGATTTATGCTGCAAACATCTTTGTGTTCTTCATACCAGTATTCATATGCGTCGATATCAGATGTTTTTTTTTTTTTTAGACAGGCATTACAACCTTGGCAGAAGCTTGATTTCACCACTGTATCGACATTTTTTTTACTATATTTGCCCACAAGCGTGGGTACTCCAAAAAGCGAACTGAATCCATTTTTTTTCCTCCAGAAACCGTCAAATGTATTGGGTTATTATCAGGATTAGATTCTAACATTAGTAATTTTTCATCTTTAACAGCGTTTGAAGTAATATTATCATAAACTGCTGATGCTGCACAATGTAAATTGTGTAGCATGTAAATTGTGTAGCAATGTAAATCAAGACAACTATAATAAGTGTTGATTGCCAATCCTTGGCAATTGTCTATAAAACCGCAAAATATATTTATGCCTTCTTTACGAACTCCTAAAAGTCTTATAACTGTTACAATTCTCCGATTTATTTCAAAGGTTTTATTTATCAATGGAGATGCATTTATGTATCGTACATCGTCACGACAACAGTGCAATGCTATTTTGAATCCCAATCAACGAGGAAATAAACATGCAATGAAAGAAAAAATATAAAATGCAATAACCAAAATTATTTAACTAATAATAACTTCTTCACCTTCCGTTTTTTTTTCAACTTAACTGCTGATGCACTAATGAAACTCATATAATCTTCAACAGTGCATTGATTGCCTCGAAACTTTTTTTGTCGATTTGCATGCAAAGTGCTTCCTTTTTAACTTTTTTCATCCATTTTACATACAAAAATTGAAATATGCACTCTCAAAATTATTTATTTTACAACTGTAAGCAGCGGACACACGTGTACGTTGCTTGAAGATTGAAACTTAACTGACCTGAAAAAAACGCTAAACTAAACTAAAAAAAGAATATGTTATAAGGACCTTCAATTCCTTAATCTTCAATTGTTTCGGGTCAACTGTATTTATACATTTATACTTGGGATAGGTATAGAGCTTCCAAGAAGCCAGGCATTGTGCGCTGACTCTTGTCAGACCCATTCCGCTGCGTTACAGTTGTCGCGTAACTAATATAGCTATAACTCCGTAAATATTTTGAATTTTCAAATTTCCTTTGGATGACATATTCTTAAGGGTTTAAACTTTAAGATTAGGAAAAATTATAGACTAGCATACCTCCTTAATGCCATTGGATGTTATTTCAAATCCGAATGATCAAATTGGTATCTGTCAATGTATGCTGCATCCAAACTATGAGACAAAAACGGTGTTCCTGCAAGCTCAAGTGAATTTCAGAGCAGAAATTTTATTGATTCTAAACATCCTTGAAAAGTCACTGTCGGGTATAATGCCGAGAAAGACAAAAATTAGTCAATAATTCGATCTATTGCAAATTTTCTATTAAAATTATCTATCTCTATAATTTTTTTCAATTTCAGGTATCATCTACAAACTTTCGACAAAGTAGCTACCAGACATTATATCAGATCAAGTCAAATGTTTCACACGACTTTAGTTCACGCTCCTGCTCTACTTTTGCTTAGTAAAACCGATACCATTGGAACAGAGAGTTCGAATCAACGAGTAAAAGAAAGCTGGAAAAGTATGGGAATTCAGGTAAAATATATTTTTTTCAATAATTGCCTTAAACGTTCTCAGCTTTATAATGAATTTATAATATATTATTTATATCAATCAAGTTAATATTAAGTGATACTAGCATTAAATGATAATTTTTGAGTTAAAGGAATCGGCAAAAGTGCAAAAGTTTCGTAGTCCTGTCTTATAACATATATTATGATGAATATAGCGCTTTATATTTGATTATATATGAACTTTTGAAGTGGTATTTACGCAAGCTCAGTTGAATCGCTGAAAGATTACCAGTGCATCATCAATTTTATCCATATGAATCAAATCAAAAATTATTAGTCAAATTAGTGCTAACTTACATAATGGAAGTGGTTGGTGCCTTGAAAGACGGACATTTATGTTTACGATTTAAATCCACGTTATATTTATTTATAACATGATATGAAACGTCCTGTTATAAATCGATATTTTAACGTAAACTTTCTAGTTTGTGTCATGAAATTGTAAAGTTTTATATCATCGAACGAACGAAAAATTTTCTGTTTAAAATTGTACGACAATTTCAAGTTATCACGAAATTTTAAGGACGTAGCCAATGAATGAAATTGTTTTTTTATTGGTCAAAACACTGAATGATTTTATTTTTATATTGGTCAAAATCCACATTTTCCATATCCATATTCATATACATCCATATTTCATCTACTCTATAAATTCTGTTGTTGAGACCCATTTGTATATAATGAAAATGTTACTAAGCTGTGGGGATATATGGGTCTTTAAACAGTTACATTATACATTTATTACAAACATATAATTATATAAACATATTGTACAAGGTATTTCAAACTTCCATTTCACTTCCTTCAGATAAGTATGTTATTTTGGTCTTTGCACAAGATCTGCTTGTTCCAGGAGAAGAAATAACTGAATTATGTTACTTTCTTTTTTTAATAGAATATACAGTTTTCCTTGATATGTTTAATGCTGCTGCAACTCTAAAAAATATTCCGATATGATAATGCGGAATATAATATAATAAGTACGTAATCAAATTAAGTATTCTTTACCTCTTGAATGGTTAAATGAGACTCTAAAGGTCCTCCATTCCTTTTTTCCATTTGGAAATACTCACAAACATTGAGCACAAATTATTGAACTTGCGATTTCAGTGTTTTTCCCCACATTATCCTGAAATCACACAAACTGTTAAATCAAATACAAATTCTTTATAAGCTCGCACTTCTATATTTCCTTTATTATTTTGAAACGGTTGTTTATCTTTCAGTATTTTTTTAGAATTGACCAATATAAATTCTGTGTTTATTAAACATTTCTAATAAAATGTCTGGTTAGGTTAGAATTATTAAAGGAAATAAAACTATGAATCTGTAAAATACTTATATACCGATAAAAACTCATTTTACAATAAAACAGCACAAAATTTCACTAAAACATAATAACAAACAAACTGAAATGACAACCAAAACAGGGCCGCTGAACTCATTAAACGAACTTTTAACCGTCATTACGAACAAACCTTTTAATTATTTCTTACTTTCTCTTTCTACCACGCTCTAACGCTATCTCGTAGACTAAGACTATACTTATTGACTTTTTTTATCTCCTTCTCTCTGGTTCGGTAAAATAAAAAGAACATACTGAGACAATGTCTATAGTATAGGCATCAATTGATGATGCCCGGGTAATCTTTCAGCGGTTCAACTTTATGCAATGTATGCAAATATAAATCACTTTGAAATATATATCACCCAGCATATAAGTACAGGGTTGTCCAATAAGGGTATCAGAACTCTAAAATGAGGCACAATGATGACTACAAATAATTATCCGGTAATATTTATTTCATCTTGAAGAACAAATAATGATATTATGTTTTGAACATAAGTGTTCCTCCATATACCGCGTGATATATTTTAATTGATGGCCTGAATGTTTCGTTTAATGTCAATAGTTGTTTTGGATTTACTTCTGTTTACTTCAGTGATTTAACGAAGCCCCGCACCAAATAATCCAAGGACGTGAATCGCATGATCTTGATAATCAGTGAATATTACCATTTCGCGAAATAATTCTCCCCAGAGACTTTTCTTGTAATAAATCGGTTGTCTATCGATATATGCGATATTTATGGCACCGCCTTGCTGAAAGAAAACATTGCTTATATCCACATTTATCAGTGCAGATATTCTACACCATTAATATACATGATTTCGATCATCGTCTTAAAAAAAAAAGATCTTGTGATTCCTTCAGCCCAAAAACTACATCAAACAATGACTTTCTGAGGGTAACTCCTGAAAAACTTAAGGATTTTTATTGGCCGATATATTACCTGTTCATACACCCATTAAGCCGAAAGTGCGATTTTTCGGAAAATATTGTTTGTCCCCAAAGTGGGGGTCGCCTTTTAATGGTAGATACGAATTATTTCTATGCGGTGTTGAATAGTGTATTAGACTGTGGTCTGTACTCAGAATTTTATTACTCTAGCTGCCGGCACCATAGACTGTTTCGGAGACCCTATACACATATGTCCAAAAGTTTGGGATATTCAAACATTTCACTTTTTTATTGATATTAAGTTTTTCTTTTACTCGTTTACGTAATCATCATTTTATTACAACTCTTACTGGTAACCAATAAAACTCGACACCAAATGGCCAATGTGTGTAAAATTATTTTCTTTTTTTTGAAGTCAAAAAATGACAATGTACCAATTGCCTTCAAAAGTAATTTAAAAATAAAAAGAACAACTATCAATAAAACTAATTAGCAGTAGTTCATCCATGCAACTGTATACATGCTTCTGTAAGCGATTTGGCATGCTGTCGATTAAATGATCAATTTGGGCTTGTGGAATTCTCTCCCAATCTTCACGAGCAGCATCTTTTAGTTCTCGCAGGATAAGGGGAGGATTGTTTCGTTTCGTAATGCGTGTTTTCAGAATGTCCCAAGCATGTTCAATAACATTCATGTCAGGAGAATTTGCTGACAACGTGATTATTCTCTCCTCTTCAAGAAAATTTTATACTGCTGCTATTCAATGAGGAGATACGTTGTCATCCATGAAAACATATGCGTCGCCCACTGCGCATCGAAACAGACGCACAACAGGATTTAAAACTTCCTCAATGTGCACCAGTGACTCTTCTCTCCAGGACCAGTGTCTGTGTACCCCTCTTAATACCACCCCAAAACATCACCCTCCCATCTTCAAATGGAGCAGGTTGTGGGCAGTGGTGGGTCGTGGATTTTTAAAGTGGGAGGGCGTAGAAGAAAATAGTGCTGCTGAAGATTTTTTTGCTTTCCCCTTCCTCCTTTTTACTTTTCATGCTATTGAAACCCTATACAGAAGGTGAACCAGGAAAATGAGTTAAAGGTAAGAAACTGAACGGAAATAAAATATGGTAACAAGCTCCCTTGATATACCACTTGTAGATTTCAGACGATTTCTTCGAGCTATCATTGATATCTGCCGGTCTTGTACAGCCGTTGTACATCGTTTCCAGCACTTCTGGGGTGATCCTTTACGTCATTTGTCTCTTGGATTTTTTTATGGATTTTCAATATAACACTTTGGGAAACACCTACCATTTCCGCAATATCACTTTGATTAAAACCCTGTTGTAACAAAGCAATTACCCTTGATCTGTTAAAATGAGATATTATGTTTCTAGGCATTTTTATACGGATTGATTGGAAATTTAAAAAGAACTGATATGTGTAAATACCAGTATCAACGGAATGGACAAAAATCAAAAAACCTGTGTTATTAGCAAAACAATACTTTTGTTATTTTCTTTTAAAAACAGTGTAAAATAATTCATATCAAAATATTCATCACAATTTTTAGAGTAAAATAGGCGTAGATATCCTATTTGTAAATATTCCAAACTATTGGACATATGTCCACACTTGTTCAGCTTTTGGCCGTCAAGACGAGTGCATCTGTTTGTTGAATGGTTAGACGCATGCGGTGTTGAACGAGAGGCATGCAAGGACGCAAGGAAAAATTATGACGCACGACGAGACGCAGAAGTAGTGCACCGACTTCCACCCATGTTGGGTATCTTGCGCTTTTGCTTTCAACTTCTTAATATAAACTGCAAGTTTTTGCAATAGTTTACAAATTTAATTTAAAGTTAAGTAGTTAAATTTTGTTAAATTAAATAAATATATTAAATTATATAAATATATAATTTAATTAAGAACAAAAAATAAATATATAATTTTGAATGTAATAATTTTTTTTTGCAACTCCATGGCAAGACAAAATCACAGCAGAAATGCTGAAATATATGAGAAAAATAGCAAAGGATTTTTGTCACTACTAATGATATCATAGTAGAAAAGAAAGTACCAACAGGCTCGAGTATGGGTATAATATAGCCCTTGTTTAAGAAAAGGAGATGTAAAAGAATGTAAAACTACAAAAAGGTCACACTATCAAGTTTACCTGGAAAAGATTTAGCAAAATAATATAGCTTAGGCTGGGAGAAAAATTAGAAGCAACAATGCAGGAACCATAGCATGGTTTTTGGGTAGAAGCACACAAGATCTAATATTTATAATTAGACAACTAGGGGAAAAACTATTAAGAAAAGGAATCAAAATCCATATTTGTTTCACCTGGATAAAGCATTTGATTGAGTAAAAAGAAGGGATGTCTAGAAAAGTCTAAAGAGAAAAGGAGTAGAGGACGAAGTAACAGAAATTCTCAAGGCCTTATACAATAACAACCAGAATGAAGAAGTGAGAACGCATAACGATGAATCCACATAATTTGAGACTAAGACAGGGACTGCATACTGAGTCTGTTGTTATTTTCAGTAGTTATTGACGATGTTATAAAAAATAGCAAAGCAAAATGCAAGAATACAAAAATAGGTTTTAGAGAAATGAAAACAGTGACAACATAAGAATTGGTGTTGGCTGATGATATGGTCCTAATAGCAGATTGTGTGAAGAAAAACTGCAGCATAACTTAGCAATATGACAAAGAGCTAATAAAAATAAACATGGCAATAAATATCAAGAAAGCAAAACAATGGTAATTGCAGCCACAAAAATAAAACATAATATTGTACTCGATGGAAAGGTAATAAAGCAAGTCAAAAAGTATAAGTATTTAGGCACAATAATAGAAGATAATGGAAAAATGGACGGTGAAATGAACGAAAAAATGGGAAAAGCAGGCAAACTATACAACACCCAAAAAACAACATTCCTAGGAAAAAGAAAGATACCGAAAGAGGTAAAAGCACAGGCGTTTCATACAGTAGTGAGACCATCAATGATATAAAGCAGCGAATCTTGGACAAAAAAGAGACAAAAGTAGAATTACAGCTGCAGAAATGAGATTCGTACGCAAAATAGAGAAAATTACAAAAGCGATAGAGTGAGAAATATGGCAGTAATAGAACAACTGGAAACGAAAGCAATAGAAACAGCTAGAGAAGAAAGGCAACTGAGCTGGCTAGGACACATCCACAGAATGAATAAAGAGATATTAGCCAAACAAATCCATCCAAGCACAAATCCAATCCAAGCGAAAATACGAGGGAAAAATAAAGTTGGACGTTCAAGACTGAGATGGGAAGAAAAAGGTCGACAAGCGGCAGAAAACGACGAATTCATTAGAATGAGGATAGAAAATTAGCACTGGAACTCATGGAGGATAAAAATTCATGAAATACCATCATGCTGAAATGTAAACTGTCAGTAATACACCTAACGGTACAACTGACTTAAATAAAATAAAAAATAATAAAATGGTAAATTGAGTATGTAAGGAATATTTTTTTTACACGACAATGTCAGACGTATTCATAAAACTAAAATTACACGGTTTTCAATAGATTCTTACAAAATATTTAAAAAAAAAACAGTCCTTACCCGCCAGAAATGTTGAATGAAACTATCGCAAACATGTGGACAGGAAGGAGGCGTGCGTCTTACCCTGCGCTAGGATGCAATATCACAAGTTGAAAGCCACATTGAAACCCATGTTGAACGGAAAAGTTGAACAGGTGTGGATATACCATATCACCAACAATTTTGAGCCACATCAATTATATATGTAATAATTATGTAATATAATAATTTTATCAATTTATCTTTCAGGTTGATTGGAAAATTTTTGAAAAATCCCTACACGTGGGCCATTACAGAAAATACCCTAAAGAATACACTGCTCAAATTCACAAATTTTTAGACACCATCGATCTACAAAAGGAGAAGCAGAAACAGAGAGAAAGTGAAATCAACAATAGTAAAATTAAAGTCAAAATATAACATAGTTATATTTTGAAAATATAAAAAGTGCACTATATCTAGCGAATCTATTAATTAATTCAAACTTAATTAGAACATCTGAACAAGATCCAAGTTAATCCTTTGATTACAACAGAATGTTTTAAGGCTTCACACAGTAGTTTTCAATAGATTCAACAGATTTTATCAGCATTAATTATAGGTGTATTTAAGTATTCCTTTAATTTTTTTGGGAAATTTTGTATCTATCATTTATCTGTGAGTAAATAATCTCAGTTAAATTATTCTTAGGTTTTGAAAACTACTACTGCAAAATTAATAATTTTAAAAATTTTAGTTTTTGATCGTCTGTGATAATAACCAGCTAGGTTTTGGAGTGCTTTGCCTATATTTTATTATCTCTTAATCAGTATAAATAATTCTATCTATATCTGGAAAAAAGAAGGGTAATTATTCATTTAAATACTTTGTGATTGAATAAATTGTGTTTAACTGATAATGATATTTTGTCTTACTTGGGGATAACCTGACAATAATCCTTTATAAATATGTTATTTATATATAGAAAGTTGATGCACATTTCCAAAAATAAAGTATTTTATATTCAGTACTTTATTTCTTTGTTTATAATAAATGCCGAAGTCCAAATCTATGTGGCCATTGTATCTGTTTATGTTTTCTATGTAAATCTCAATTCTTTCATTGGAACCTTCAGTGTGAAACACAACTCAGAAATTTATCACTAACACTAAATCACTTTATTTAACTTCTCGACGCGCATTTTGCTAACCATATTAGTATCATCAGGAGATAATTCAATATGACTCTATGTTCTATTTATATGAAAATTGTACCTAATGAAGCATGTAAAAATAATGAACTGTAAAGTTAACCAAGCATTACACTAATTCAAACAATTTGGGTGAATGGAAAAGGTCCTTACTGGTATACTGGTCCATGGTTTTCTTACATTTTACTATTTGAATGCTTTCATATACATCCAAAGCCCTATTAATATTTACTTTTAACAGATTTTAAGTTACTAATATTTATATTATGGGCATGCTTGAGTGCATGTTGGGCAACACAGAATTTCTCATTTCTCCCATATCTAATGTGGGCAACAAGTTCATTATATTTGGTTAATATAGATCTTTTTGTTGGTCCAATATACCTTCTCCAGGTCCCTAATAAAGACCTGCAACAGCGTCTCCCGTACAAACCAGGAATACAGGTCAAAGACCTAATTCCTCCCAAACTACACAAAAGCAAAAGCACTATACCTTATATCTCCCAATATGAACAACCAATTTTGTAAATCTCCTATTTTTCATATTGGTCTAATGTATATATATATATATATATATATATATATATATATATATATATATATATATATATATATATATATATATATACGTGTACGTAACTATTATACGTTCACTAAGAGATCCTTTTAATAAAGGATATCTTAGCTGAAAGGAAAATTAATTAATCTATCTACCATAAAGTTTAAACTAGCCATTTTGTTATGGAAACTACGGTTTGAAATGATTAGGAATGCATCTCAAACTGATGTTGTTTATCCTAAATATATGAAAATATAGCCTATTTTTTTTATTCTTTCTCACTAAAATATCCAAAAATGGCTATGTATGTAAATTTTCTATTCTATCTCTTATGTTTATGTTTAGTAGTGGTAAAATCTACATTGTCAGCTGGTCCAAACTTATTCTTTGGACCAGAGAAATAAAATATAAGAACTACAAGGGTTGTTCGAAAAGTCTCGACTTTGCAAATCCAATATAAGTTGTGTCAGATTCGATCTCAGCATTTGAAATGAATCTTCGTCCAACGAACCATTTCTTCAGGTTTTCGAAGACAAAGTACTGGAAGCACTTCGAAGTGTAGGTCATGGAACTTTGCATCATGACTTGCAACGTCTGTGCAGGCACATTACCGTAGTGAAAGAGCACTTTCTTTTCATCCAGGTTTAGACGTTTAGCCTAAATAGCAACTTCTTCTATTAGAACCTTCGGTGTGATGCACCAAACTTGAAGAGATTTACCACTAAACACCAAAACACTTTTTTTTTAACTGCTCGACGCACGTTTCGCTAACCATGTTAGCATCATCAGGAGATGATTTGCGTGCATCGAGCAGTTTAAAAAAGTGTTTTGGTGTTTAGTGGTAAATCTCTTCAAGTTTAGTGCATCACACCAAAGGTTCCAATAGAAGAATTGATCTACGATGGCTACACGGTCAGCGAAACTAAATCTTTATCGTAAGTACACTACTAAAATTAAGCTTATTGGAGCAGATATTTGGTTTCTTAAGTCATGCCAGACTAATAAAATATTTCCCAATTTTATTAAAGTTAATATTTCAAAATCTTCCAAAATATGTGACAAAATAACTAATTTTGCAAAACAGAAATGGCTTGACTTAGAAATCAAACATTTGTACAGTAAAAGAAGTATGCTTGAAATTCAGGCGTACAATCTTTACAAGAAATTAACATTTAAATTAAGTAATATAGAACATGAATGTTGGTGCAATTTTCAAAGGAATATGTTCACAGCAGTAAATAGTAAATTTATTGAAAAAATGTCATCTTTCCTAAATTCCTAAGATTATCAAGCGTCTGCGAGAAAAAGATTGTTTTTATTTAAAAGCTGATAAGGGAAATAAGGTTCCAGTAATGGACAAACCTGATTACTTTGAACGCGTTGAAAAATTAATTCAAGACGGTCCTTATAAACGATTACCTAGGAATCCATTGTCAAAAATGATTAACGAAGTTAGAGATACATTTAAATTTTGTAACAGCCTTATTTCTCCTTCTCTGAAAAGCAAATTACATGTTTCTAATCCAAAAGTGCCAAGATTGTATGCTCTACCAAAAATTCATAAACCAGGAAAATCAATGAGACCAATTGTATCAGCCATTGATTCTCCAACATACCACTTGCCAAAATGGTTAACAAAGGAATTAGAAAATCTACCAAACAAACTACCTTCCTGTTCTGTGATAAATTCAACCAAATTCATAGAAAAAGTCAAAAATACACATCTACAGGAAGGTGAGGTTTTGGTTTCCTTTGACGTTTCATCGTTGTTTCCGAGTGTCCCGATTCCACATACTTTGAAATACCTGAGGGAGTTACTCGAGTTAAACGGTTTTAATAACAAGATTGTTTCTGTGTACATCTCCTTAACAAGATTATGTATGAAGCAAAATTGTTTTCAGCTTAATAACAGGTTTTATGAACAACAAGAAGGAACGGCAATGGGCAATCCTCTGTCACCGTTCTTAGCCAACTTATTTATGAGTAAATTTGAAACTGAGGCAAAAGATGAATTCAGTTACTTTCCGAAGGTATGTTTAAGATATGTGGATGACATTTTTGCCATTTTCGATTCGAAAAATGAAAATTTAGATGATTTTATTAAGAATTTAAATAGTAAATGCGAAAATATAATATTCACGCATGAACTCGAAAACAACGATAGTTTACCATTTCTGGATGTGTTCAGATTTCAGGATGTGTTACCATTTCTGGATGAGTCAGTAGAAACAATAAAAATAGGTTAGATTTTGATATTTTCAGAAAAACCACCACCACTTCGAGATACATTCCTAACGATTCAAATCATAGCTTTCAAAATAAGATGGCTAGTTTTAATAATGGTAATGGGTAAATAAATTTTATGGTAAATAGATTAATTAATTTTCCTTTAAATAAAGATAACTATAACAAAGAATTAAAATTAATTAGGGAGGTATCTGAAGTGAATGGTTATAATAAGAACATTATAGATAAACTAATTAGAAAACATAAGTTCAGAAAATTATTGAAAGAATCTTCGACTTTTCAAAAGGATCAGAACATAAAGAAATTCATGGTAATACCATTTGATGCCCAGTTGACAAGAGGACTAGACAAAATTTTGAAAAACGTTTAAGGTTGTGTACAAACCATATAATAAATTAAGAGAAGTTCTGGGTAATCCAAAGGATAAAGTAGAGCAGCATGAAAAGTCGGGGATTTACGAAATTAGTTGTCAAGACTGCGAGCGAAGGTATATTGGGCAAACAAAAAGATCCATATTGACAAGATATAAAGAACATATTGCCCACATTAGATATGGGAGAAATGAAAAATCTTGTGTTGCCCAACATGCAATCGAACATGACCACAGTATAGATATTAGTAATTTATGACTAATTAAAAGTGTTAATAATAATAGGGCTTTGGATGCATATGAAAGCATTCAAATAGGAAAATGTAAGAAAAGCATGAACCGAGATAAAGGACCGATTCCTTTCAGTCAACTTTTTCAATTATTAATGTAAGGCTTAGTACACTTCACGGTTCATGATTTTTACACGCTTCGTTAGGTATGGTTTTCATATAAATAGAACATAGTTTAGTTTTAGAATTAGATTAAATCATCTCCTGATGATGCTAACATGATTGCTAACATCTTAGTTTCGCGAAACGTGCGTCGAGCAGTTCAAAAAAGTGTTTTGGTGTTTAGTGGTAAATCTCTTCAAGTTTACTAAATAGCAACATTCAATTGGTTCAGTACTTGAAATGTAATACTCTTCAATGATGGCCCCGCCTTTTGCCAGGGAGTCTATGAGCACCACACCTCGATAATCACAGAAAAACGTAGCCATGACTTTTCCTGCAAATTGAACCGTTTTCGCTTTCTTTGGCGCTCTTTTACCTGCTTCTACCCACTGTTTGGACTCCTGCTTCGTCTTGATGTGTAATATTGAACCCATGTTTCAGTTACTGTTATTAAGCATTGAAGAATCCTAGAAATATTTTGTTTAAATAAGTCAAAACACTTTGAACTCCGGCTTCGCCTCTGTTTCGTATTGGTGAATCTGGCCAGTTGACTTGGCCTGACTGATCATTTCTATTCAGATGTCTTCTTGCGTTAGACACAAGCCCAGCTGGTGACGGCTGTAAGGCCAGAAACCGGTTCTGGGAGATACTTGTCTCGACTTGATGGCGACGGTTGATTTGAAACGAACAGATAGACGTGCAGTACGGATGAAAGATTTCGGTAATTTATATATATATATATATATATATATATATATATATATATATATATATATATATATATATATATATATATATATATATGTATATATATATGTATATATATATATGTATATATATATATTTATATATATATATATATATATATATATATATATATATATATATATATATATATATATATATATATATATATATATATGTATATATATATATGTATATATATATATGTATATATATATATATATATATATATATATATATGTATATATATATATATATATATATATATATATATATATATATATATATATATATATATATATATATATATATATACCCCTTTGTGGATCAGACCTTGACGTGGTAAAGAGGTTTGAGTAGGACAATGAAGTTTTGAGCTATATCATCTGGAGTCTATGCTCCTGGAAGGGTCACCGCTGGCGGACAGGTCAAGGCAGAGGCATCAAACTAACATGATCCAAAATCTGTCAACCCGCATTGGACCAGCATGGTTGATTTCGGTCCATACCTTCAACATGGTATTTCAATATGTTTCAATATAACAATACAACCTCAAACACGGCCCTCATTTCCCGGAGGCCAAGGGGCAACTACCTACGGTTGAGGGTGCTAAGAATCACCGGGTTAGATCAGGCTGCCATTGGACTTTTGACATTGCAACGCTAAATATACGAACTATGAAAACGGAGGCCCGATTGCAAGAACTGTGAATCATACTTGACAACATATATTGATATATTATTGGGCTCTGTGAAACACGAAGAAAGGGCGAAGAGTTAATCAAACTGGAATCAACTGGACACGTACTCTACACTCGAGGTAGGGAAAATGGCCGATGTGGCGGAACTGGATTCCTCATCAATTGAAAGTTGAAGGACAGTGTAGTAAAATTTGAAAGTACATCTGACCGTCTAGCCCAATGCGTCATTCAGCTGAATAAAAAGTTTAGGCTTCAAATCGTCCAAACTTATGCATCCACTATAAGCGTAGGGATGAGGAAATTGAGAAATTGTATGATGATGTGGCCCAGCTTTTATACAAGGAGAAATGTAGGTATAAAATCCTGATGGGTGATTTTAATGCCAGAATTGGTACAACAAGAACTGACGAAAATGCAACTGGACCATATGGAACTTGTGAGCTAGACAATAGGGGTGAATGAATTCGTTCTATAAGAAAAATATCAGCAGAAAATGGACATGGAAAAGTCCATCTGGACTCACAAGTGAAATTGATTACATCATGACCAACGATAAAACAATATTTTGGATGGTACGAGCTAAAGTTAGGATTAACTGTCGAAGAGAACGCGAAAGAATGGTAAGGTCAAAGAAGGGCAGAGTGGATTCTGGGAAACTGCTGGAGAGAGAGGAAGCGATTTTGAGAGTGCTTTGTCAAACCGGTTTGCGATGTTATCCGGAGGAGGTGGAAATATCAGTTCAATATGAAGAAATCGCCAAGAATGTGCTTCAAACGGCTGCTTCAATAGCACCAGAAGAAAAATGTCTCAAACAGACAAAGATCTCCAGTGAGACCTTTGATTTAATGAAGTAACGGCGGGCAATGAGAAATGCAGATAGTCCTTTTGGCAGGGTCGAGTACACTGAGCTCTGCAAAACTATAAGAAAACGTATCAGAGAGGACACGCCCCGATTCAACATGCTGCTAGTGCAAGAAACCCTGGAAGAAAACAAAGGAATTAACAAGGCTAATGCTGCATGATTATGCCTTCCTAAATATGCGTTTTCTGCTAAAGTAGAACACCCACCAATTATGTGCTCAACAGTTTCCCCTATTTTACCACACTTTCGACATACATCTTCAGTATTTTCTTTAAGGATATATTTCTTGTAATTGTTGGTTTTTATGACTTTATCCTGCCTAGCAATAACAAAACCCTCAGTTTCCGGATATAGTTGATTCTCGTCTAACCAGAGCAGAGAAGCTTTTTTATCAATATTATTGCCATTTAATAATTCGACATATCTACCATGAATTGATTTATGTTCCCAGAGATTTATGTTGTTTTGTATTATCTCTGTTTCGATAGTGTAGTTTGCATGGCTCCGTTTTAGTGCTGTATAATTGTGATCAAACTGAGTTGCCAGCCTCATAAGTTGGTCTTTCGAACTTAGAAAATGTTGCCGAAGCTTCTTTTCCTGACTAAGACATAATTCTTTGATGTTAATAAGCCCTCTACCTCCATATTTTCGAGGAATGTATAATCTCAACACAGAAGAATTGGTATGCAAACAACGGATTTTTTTTAAAAGTCGTCTAGTCATGCGGTCTAGCTCTTCCAGTTCTGTGTATGACCACTTGACTTGATATATATATATATATATATATATATATATATATATATATATATATATATATATATATATATATATATATATATATATATATATATTATTCCGCTTATCCTTAATATAGAATCTCAGCTCATGCTGGTCGATATTCCAATGTCAAGATGAAAAAGCAATGCAGCTCCTCTCACTCAAGAGCACGGCACGTTGTCCCACTATGACAATCAATTTTGAGATACCCAGGCTCTCGAGGTTCTTTGAAAATCTCTTGCTTATCAAGCCTTCGGCGGATATAACGAAGGTAGTGCCCTTCGTTATATCCTACCTCAGTTCTACCATCAGTTTCCATGTTTCCATATATTTTTTTTTTCAAAAAAATAGTAGACACTTCATAAACTGATATTAATCCTTTCGCAACCAATTTATTTTTTTACGTGTTCACCCGTGAAATAAATCACAATGCACATATATTACAAAATAATGAAACATTTATTTATTATATGAAGTTTATAAAAAAGTAGTTTCAAATATGAAAAAAAAATGAAAAAAAATACAGTAGAAAGCAGAATAAAAAAATTAATAAAATATAATACCTCAAAACAGTGGCGGCTCGTGGGTCTTAAAAGTGGGAGGACGTAGAAGAAAATAGTACTGCTGAATTTTTTTTTGCTTTCTCCTTCCTCCTTTTTACTTTTCGTGCTATTGAAACCTTATACAGGAGGTGAACCAGGAAAATGAGTTAAAGGAAAAAAACTGAACGGAAATAAAATATGGTGTTTTGGCTCTGAAAAATTGTTTAGTGTGATAAATGCTGGAGGGGCGGCGCTCCAACGCCTTCCCTCGCGAGCCGCCACTGCCTAAAAAGTAATAAAAAAATGATTTTTTTTTTTAGATGTTAAGAATGATAAGGTGTAAAACAAATTTAGCACAATGCAATATTAAAGGACTGGCAAAGTATTATTGTTCTCGTCTCTGGCATTTTTCGTGCATCTTGAACACCTTCTTCTTGTTGATCCCTTCACTGGAAGATGGCCATCCACATTAGTTATTAACTTTCGTTTTTTTAAAATTCGCCCCGCAGATCCTCTTTTTCGTTGTACGACTGCTCTCGACTTTCGTTCGCTAATTAAACTTTCAACAAGAGAAAAAAGAAATTCTACTAGCGGTAGATCCTGAAGGCGACGTGACTGTTTATAGAGAATCCAGGAATAGGATCCAGACCAGGATCCAGGAATACAACGGCCATCTTTAGCAACCTATAAAACACTATTCCAACATTTTTGTGACTTTCTATCGAAGTCAATGCCACCCATGTGTTGATTATAAAATGATATTGCTTTGGGGCACTCTGTGGGAACTTTGGACCCATCCTTGCTTTCGTGTTACTAGTTCAAATTCAGGTTTATAGCAGCTACTCAGTACCACGACCTTTTTACTGTCCATCGATTATCTAATGTCCCCCCAAGATGTTTATCGCGAAATGTTTGATATGCGAAAAAACTATAACAAACCTTATGAACGTACCGCCGTCGCATCAATGCATTTTTGAAGAATTTTTCAGTAGATGAAGGCGTTAGACCACTTATTTCTCAAAAGGGGGTATAATAGCTGTTTTCTGGCAATATCAACCTGATTTGAGATAAAACGGCGATAATGTTTTTTTGCTATGTAAGAACAACCCAAAGTTGCACGTTGCAAGTATGGTGGAGTGCTTGATGACTCTGACATTTTAATTAGTTTATAGCTTCTGCAACAATATAGCAACGGCAGTTAACGTATCGGAGCACTAAAATCCCAAACCTCAAAGAAACTCATACTAATATCGTATCTACCAAAATACCGTGGCAATTTTCTCTGATCGATTAATAGCTTTCATCGATCCAATTCAGTATTGTCTTTTTAATGTAGTTGCTGTTAGGCTCCCTTTAAACAGGCATACTCGGCTTTTTTGACATGTGTTAGTATACATGTAATCGATGATCCGGAAAGTTCTTAGGGATTTTAGTTTCAGATTCGCTTTGATCTGGCTTTAGTTAGTCAAGTTGTTGATGTGAATTGAAAATGTCGGTCGATAAGTTGCATTTAGGTCACATACTTTTTTATTTTCAAAAAGAACACTGTCCAAACAAAAATCAAAAATTGTGGAGTTTACGGATAGAGTTCTGTTGGAGAGACCACGTTGCAAAAGTGGTTTGATCGGTTCAGGGGGCGAAGATTTTGACCTGAACGATCGGCATCGCTCTGGCCGTCCTTCAAGCTCTAATGTCGAGGCAATAAAGGCCCTAATAGCCGACGATCCACGCACCACGGTTTCTGAGATAGCAAATAAGTTTAATAGTGGCAAATTAGTCGTTTTTGACTATTTAAAAAATTGGTACTTCTGTGTGGGTCGCTCACGATCTTACTGAGCCAAATCTGCTGAACCGAGCTGAAATCTGCTGATCTCTTTGTGCGATCTTCTGGTGAAAAAAACATTCTGAGGCTCAATTTCTGAATTGGATGGTAAGTGGTGATGAAAAGTGGATTATGTAAAACAACGTGCAATGAAAAAAAAACACGGGGCTTCCCTGGATCAACCTTTACTACGGCGAAAGGTGGTCTTCATCCATTACACTTTGTATTTGGTGAGATTGGGAGGGAACCATACACTTTGAGCTTCTTCCATGCAACCAAGCCATCAACACTGACCACTGCTGTTCAGCATTAGGTCAACAGAACGCAACAATTGAACAAAACCGGCCAGAATTTGTAAACAGATAAGGCGTTTCCATCAGTACCCTTCAAAAATTGTTGAGCGTCAATTGGGTTATTTTGGTGTATGGTGTATTCAAATGGGTATGTTCACTGAGTTGTATTCCGCTCCCTCCAAAATTGTTTAAATGAGATATCTTTTAAAACGGAAGAAGTGAAAAACAACCTGTTGTCATTGTTTTACCAACAAAGATGCTAATTTTTAGCATTTTGGACCTACCACTATATTGTTAATATCTGTAAGCGGAGGTGTGACGGAGTAAGTGAGACAGCAAACGTCTGCTTCTATGTATTTTTCTACTATTCGGCCCGTTGTGCGCAAATGTCGTGATAAATAAACGTGACACAAAAACGTAAAAATATGCAAACTGACGTACGTCTATAAGCATACTCAATTCTCGGACATGCGCATAAGACTCAAAGTAATAGTGAGAGAAACAGACGCATATATGTCTGTATGATATGTCTGTATTATGTCTGTCGTAATGATTTCGCCGATTTTCCAGACCAAGCAATATAGTAATATTATATATATATATATATATATATATATATATATATATATATATATATATATATATATATATATATATATATATATATATATATATGAATACATAGCGTTTTTATCATCAATTGAAATGCTCAACTTTTTGCTGTTAAGTTATTTAGTGCAAAATATATTGGACATTGCTGCGGATCAAATATATAGGGTAGTCCCAATCATTTGGCCGTTGAACGGACTGTCACCTGCGATCCTGTGATGTCCGTGTTTTCATCGCCATGTTGCATACTACAGTTCTGTGATATTCCGTAGGCTAATTAAATATATTGGTTTACGATCCATGGTTCCCTAAATGTTTAATGTGTAGCGAATATAACGAAAGTAACTAAAAGCAGAAAAGTTATACATCGTTTTCATCAATCAAGAATGTTGTGGATATAAATTGAAGGGTCTGGGATCAACAACTGGGGAATGACCTCACACGATAGAAAGGAATGTTCTAAAAATGTAATCATTGTTCAAGATCAAGAAAATTTGATAATTTTTTATATTGTTATAATTGAGCAGTATTTATTAGTAATATTTTTTATTACCTATTATTATTGTTACTACTTATGATTTACTTAATTGCTACTTATGATTTATACAATCTAACTAGTTATTGCGTTTTTAATCGAGCATGTACGTAAAAAGATTTTGTGAACCACAATCAAAACATTCTAATTACAAATTTTTATTTTATGTTGATATCAAGATACTTATGATAATATATAAATTACTTGATGTCTGAGAATTATTTATATTTTGTATAACTTTTTATATTATGATGGGTAAATCTTCAAAAGACACCCTCAGAGCTTGGCAACGCGTGCTTTTTAAGCAGTGTCGGATTTTTAGAGGCTAAAACTCCAAAAAGTTTCTGCGGTTTTCGGGTTTTTGACCTATAAACCTTCGATCGAGTATTTCACATTCGGAATCGTGATTTGATAACTTCCTGTATCTGCATTAAATACAGGATGCTTGAAAAATCCATTTATCTAACCAAGGATATAATTGTTATAATGCATGACAACTATGCAACCAATTAACCACCAACTTAAATACCCAAAGTCAAAATATTTTCAACACATGTACAAAGTTTTCGAAACGATGAGATCTACAGTACATAACTAACAAACGATGAAAGATCTAACGTATTTCTGGTATTTACAGTTAATTTAATCGAAATGTATTAAATCTATTGATTATCGATTACTTTTATGTTGCAGTGACAATTTCAAACACTTTTGAAATTTAATCAAAATATTATGAAGTATCTTTGTAAACATATTTTAATATTAATAGTTATGATTTGCTAATATTTTTGTAATTTAAATTCTTATCGCTATTATATTTATCAATTTATTTATATATTCCATCTATGCAATAATTCACCCAAAACCGACATTGTGGTTTCATCTTAAATTGAAAATGTTGTTTGTGGCGCTTTTCTTTTGTATTTTTTCAACAAGTTTTTGCTCTGATGATATATATTATTATCAGCCAGAGCAAGTCCATATTGCTTTTGGAGAAAATGTGCAACAAATTGTTGTTACATGGTCTACGTTAAACAATACTGTTGAATCAGTTGTTGAATATGGTATTAACGGTCTTATTTTACATGCTACAGGATCTTCAACAAAATTTATTGACGGTGGAGAAGAAAAACATACTCAATATATTCATAGAGTACTATTAGATAACTTGTCTCCAAGCAGTAGATATGGTAAGGTTCTATAATTTTGTTAACCTCGATTATTTAAAATTGCTAATAAGTGTATTTTGCAGAATATCACTGTGGAAGTGATCAAGGTTGGTCTAATTTATTTTTCTTCAAAACACCTCCTGATGGTAACAATTGGGTCCCCCATTTAGCAATATATGGAGACATGGGTAATGAAAATGCCCAATCCCTGGCTAGATTGCAAGAAGATACACAAAGAGGATTATATGATGCTATTTTACATATAGGAGATTTTGCATATGATATGGATTCAGTGAGTATATAAAATATTTCTCTTTTGAACAAAAGCATTTTTCAATTGTTATATTTGAAACCTTTCAAGTTAAAATTTGGTTTTATGGAAGAATTTGAGTGAAAATCGTTCTTATCACTTGGTTTTTAGAATAATGGTGATGTTGGGGATGAATTTATGAGACAAATTGAATCAGTAGCAGCTTATCTACCATACATGACTTGTCCAGGAAATCACGAAGAGGCATAGTAAGTAAATCGGAATCTCTAAGAAAATTGTAAAACTGAAAATATTACATTTTAGTAACTTTAGTCATTATCGAGGAAGGTTTAGTATGCCTGGAGGTTCTGAGTCTTTATATTACAGTTTTGATATAGGCCCAATGCATATTATTTCTATATCGACGGAAGTTTACTACTTTATAAATTATGGTATCAAAAATTTAGTTTTTCAATATGATTGGTTGGAAGCTGATTTATTCAAGGCTAATTTGCCAGAAAATAGGTTTTTTTAGAATTCTTTATATCTAGTGTCTAATATATGATTCAAAAATTATTTTTCAGGAAAGAACATCCATGGATTATTGTAGTTGGGCATAGACCAATGTACTGTAGCAATAATAATACAGATGATTGTACACATAGTGAAACATTGACTAGAGCAGGATTGCCATTCTTAGGTTGGTTTGGACTTGAAGATTTGTTTTATAAATATGGGGTTGACCTTCAAATATGGGCGCATGAACACAGTTATGAGAGATTATGGCCGATATATAATTATCAAGTAAGTTGAAATATTCTATTTTTAAATAGGTAATGTGAAGGATTACAATTTGTAAACTATAAAAATAATTGAAATGATTATTAAGAATATAGTTATAAAAAGGCAAAACATGTCTTTTACATTTTATATAATTAAATCGATCTCTCCCTAAAGTAAAATATTGCATTTTACTCAATTTTATGCTCAATGGACCTGCTCCAGATAGCATTCTAACTTTATTTCTGAGCATGTACAGTTCTCAGAAATAATATATATAATAATACTATACAGGAGGTGAACCGGTAAGATGAGTTAAAGGAAAGAAAGTGAACGGAAAAATTGTTTACTGTGATAAAAGCTGGAGGGGCGGCGCCCCAACGCCCTCCCTCACGAACCGCCACTGATTTTTAACCTGAATGGCACAATAACATTAAGCACAAAAATACATTTATTTTTCATACGAAAGGGCACCTGACAATATTATTTTAATTAATTTCAGATTTATAATGGTAGTTATGAAGCACCATACACCAATCCAAAAGCTCCTGTTCATTTCACAACTGGATCGGCTGGTTGTAAAGAAGGAAGAGAAGAATTCACAGGAAATAGACCAGAATGGTCTGCTTTCATAAGTCAGGACTATGGCTATACTAGATTAAAAGCTTTTAATAGTACCCACTTATATTGGGAACAAGTAAGTTAAAGAAATGAATTTATAGTCCCTGAAGATCTATTTATACTTCATATTGAATTATTTTAGATATCTGATGATAAGCAAGGAGCCGTCATTGATAGTATCTGGTACATCAAAGATTCACATGGACCATACACTACCATAAATATTGAGTTGTAGATTCCTATGTACATACCAAAAAATTAAAACCAAATATGTAGAAAATGTTACTTTATTTCTTAATAAGTTTTGGTAATATCACAATTTTAGTTATAGTATAACAAATAAAAATGCTTTTATATATCTACTACATTGTGCAGTAGTAGATATATAAATTAATACATAACATTCTAAATATATACCACATTAAATAACGTTAATAGTAAATTTTTGTTTGTCAAGAATGCAGATTAAAGGTAAAAATATTTATATTGTATCTTATTTTAACTTAATGCTGCTAATTTTCCCCATACCTCTTCCTAAGTTAATTTGTCTTTTAGCTACACAAGTTTCATTGAGTGGTTTAATTCTATTCTTGCAGTTATTTAGCAAAAAGCAGTGATGAGCTTTTGTATTAAAAGTATAAAACATGTTATTATCACCTCCGTTGGGTCCTATGTTAATATCACAATAAATATTCTTATCAAAATCTTGTAAACAACACTGTAAAAATTCTGAGTTTGGAGTAAAATGCTGACTTATGTCATATAAAATCAGTTTTAATTTATTTGCAAGAATTCCTGTCACAAATAAATCATCTATCCAAAAATATTTCTCATAATTTGACAGAGCAACTATATTTTTAGCCACTTGGCTGTTAGTGATATACAACCATCCAGATACAAATGATGGATAACTAGAAAAAGGATATTCCTCATTAGTAACATACCACTTGTTGACAGGTTCACGAATAGGTAACATATTTCTCAATATATAACCAGCTATAAATTTCTTATGACCTATTTTATCTAAAGAATGAAGAATTTCCTGCAGTTTGTACATATTAAACACAATATCATCATCCATTTTAATAATATATTTGCTGTTAGAACAAAATGTACTGGCCCATTTCAAACCCATAATGTGTTTGTAAGTTAAATTTCTGTAAGCCTCTGTAAAATTTCCTTGAACAATATCCCCAAATCTCTCACTTTCATTTACAATAGCACTCTGTTTAGTATATTTGTCTGTAGGAGCTACCCCCAACAGAAAAATTCTTCGTAATTTACGTTTCTTCAAATCTTCGAAGCTAAACGCTCTTCTCATAGAACTTCTAGTTTCCACATTTCCAAAATATGATGTTACTATAAAAACAGCTATTATATCATCATTGATATTGGAACATAAACTATCACTGTTTAAGGCGTATTGTAAGGTAATATTTAGAAGCTTTTGGGGACTGTTGTCTAGCAGCTGGTTTACATCAAATTGAACTGTTTCATTTAAAACTTTAAAATACTGCGGTTGATCTAAATACGTTAGCCAAAAAAAAATAAAAACCAAGACACTAATTAACACTAGGAATACACGGGTTTTGTATAAAACCATTTTTTATTACTTATGTTACATTTTAACTTTGAAGGTTATAATAAATAAATATAGGGAATAGATAAGATCTTAATAAACGTTTAATTCACTGACTTTCTGCTACGTTGCCAAATGTAAACTTAAAAAATATGAGAGGTTAACAATTTAAAAGTGGAAAAATATAATCTTTATTATTAAAAACATTAATCATTATTGTATTGGTTTCAATCTTATAACATTGATTATAGCATTTGTTTCATTATTATTACTAATACTACACATTTGTCTTAAGTAATTTTACAAATCTTGTTTAATCGACTTTTCTAGAATATATTGTGCGGTATATAAACAATATTGACAATTTTAAAGAAAAATTTAATTGTCGTATAACAGCCGTAATAGTTTATCGTCCAAGAGCTCGAAAAGGAACCGAGATACTGGAGTAATGTAAAATAATTCATAGAAAACCAAAATAAAATTATGACTCTAATGATTCCATTATAGCAGAAAACGTAACATAAGCATTAAAATTCTCATGGTTGATATTTATGCCCAGACTATCTAATTTGACATTCTACATTCTTAATCGTGTACTCCAAATGGGTGGTAAACAGTTTAGGCGAGATTGTATCACTTTGTCGAACCTCAGGCTTACCATAAAATTTATTGATCTTTTCGTGATTCATTTTTACTGTGTGATTGTAAATATGTCGTAATATGGCAGAAAATATCTAGTCTATTCCTTTGATATATTCAAAGATCTATTCACAGTCGATGAGCGCTGTGAACAGCTTGGTTTGTTTGATGGGGTCAAATGCTGTTTCATAATTCGTAAAATAATGGCATGATTGGCTCATTATATTTAACTGATTTTTCTATCAAAATTTTAATAACTTGTAGGTGTCGGCTATATCACTTAAATGTAGCTTATAAGTAGTCGTTGGTCTCATCAAAATCGGATAACTTCTTCTTCCGGAAGTTGATGGAAGTCAAATTTAGGCGGAACGCATTTAATTATAATTTTGGTGAAAAATTTATAAAGTGAAAGTAGTTTTTTAGATCGATAATTCTTGTGCATAATAATAACTATTGCATTGTTCCATTCCGTTGGTATGGTTGCTCCGATAAGGTATTTATGAAATAAGGTTATTATAGCCTCAATATCGACTTTACCTGGCGCATTTAACTTCATTTATGATAGTGATTTCAAAACGTCTGCTGCGGTTATCTCAGGCAGTTCTTCCGACTCATGATTTGGCATTTAGGGAAACTGGTAGGATCGTCCTCTTTTTGCTGTTCGCTATTCTAGCATCCAATCAATTCTTCAAAAGGAACTATAATATACTTTGTCGCCTATCGTCTCTCGCCTAATTCATATAAATCCAATGGAAAATGCATTATCATTTTGTTTAATTTCGAGTTTTGCATTAAAATATACGGTTAAGATGAGAAAATATGTTGAGACTTTGGTTATGGTCATCTCATATCATCAGCCAACTTCAACTGAATGTGTCGAAGTTGGCTCATAAATCTGAATGGTTTTAATTGTCTTTGATTTAGTGTCTATATTAGGAAGCAGATTCTAGGGCTCTCATAAGCTTATTCCTTCATATGCATTCGCCTAATTTCCTCTATGTTATCTAACACCTACTATATCCCAATGGGTTAGTTCTTCTAGTTCTAGAATGTTCTGATCGCCTAAAACCGTTGTTCTTGTATTATAATTAGCGAGGTGCATTTTTCACCTTGCATGGACTTGTCCGGTGATTCTTAGCACCCTCTGATTTGTACGTTTCTTTACTCGTACGTCTAACACTACCTTTACCTTGGTTGCGGACATGCAATCTGCCGGAAACTAATGGCCGAATTTTTCTTGTCTGTCTCCTATCAAAACGAATGTAATCATTTATCACGCAGACCAAGACGAGTCGATAGGTCATGGTGGAGCAACATTTGCTTTTGCTCCAGGTTGAAGGGTTATACCATCACTGGGTTGACAGAACCTCTTTAGTCTTCTAGCAGGATGCAGGGAGTGACAAGTCATCGTTCGAGCAAGCGAGATTGACATTTACGCTGGCTTTGTTTTAGCTCATCACCTCCTACACCCCCGATACACACTATAATTGTTATAAAATAGTTGAGCATTGTTCACTTTTAGGTATAACAAGGAGATCCTATGGCCAATGTCAGTCGAGATCTCCTGGGTGGCGCGATTCATGACCAAGATAATTTAATTTGGTTATTTACACAGGGTGACCCCACCCAATAGGTAGTGCGGCCTGGTCGATCATCGGCAACTATCCTGCCACCCAGCAGCATATTCTAATAAGGAAGCGTTCTCCTAGGAAGCGGACACAAAAATGTAAATCGCTTGATGTGGAAGCGTTTATTTTTCAATTTTTTTTTCCAGTTTCACAAGGTGAAGGTAGGTTTAAAGCTGCTAACTCATCAACTTCCATAATTCAACTTAGGGATCACGAATCAAATGGCGTCAAAATTAAGTGAAGCGTCCTAGGTAGCCACCGAGGAACCATCGCCTGAACCGGGCTTAATTGTGGAAAATCATAACTTTTGGTTTTTGTTCGTGAATATTTTATTATGCATTTTTGAAATATCTATTATACAGATCAGTATGTTTAAATTGCTCTTCCTACAAACAACTTCAGGTAGCCCTTCTTATAAAGAATTGCGAGTTCAGTCTCGCTAGCAGCAATACAATGAATGTATGTTTTAGGGCACGCAGTTACATTAAATGGTACTCAATAACTTTCTGTTCCTCTATGTCTAGTATTCTTCAAAGCCATATTTGAAGTCGTTTTATATGTTCTAATGTTTATGTACGAATTGATGAATGAATTTATATGTTCAAATTTTCCTAAAACAATGGAATGTTTTAAAATTCTGGTGCTGTTTCTCTCTTAGTGAAAACAACAAATCGAAGTAAACGAAGTACGGGGGAAGATTAGGAAATGAACGATGAAGCGACTATCTCAAAATGTGTGCAAAAGCGATTCAGAAGTTCAAAAGAGAAACTGATCTGGGAAATTACAATTAAATTTAAAAGCCTTGCCAAGCCTAGTGTTCTTAATCCCAAAACAACAAAACCTTCAGTCTGTGTGGTTTGAACTGAATTCCACTAATTAATACTGACTCTCCTTTATTTTCATTTAATTATTTAACCAGACTGAGCCATAGTATTCCGTAATCAGGTACAGCTAGATACTCATAAATTGAATTAACCATGAATTTAAACTAGTATTTTTAAATAAGTAAATTACTGTAAAGGCACATGAAAATAAACCATTGATATAATAAAGTATTAATTTATTTCTATATTTACAATACTATAAGAAAAATTACAAAATATTAAAAATATATCTGCTACAATAACATAATGCTAGTCAACATGAGCATTATTCAACATTGATCAATTCACTAATTCCGAATCGATTCTGTCACGATCCGAACAACGAACAGAAACCGTTAAGAATTGCTTTTTTCTTGGACGGGGAAATTATTAACAGTTTCGATAAACTTTAAAATTTGATTCACTTTAGTTTCAGTCGCGTTATGACTCAAACGGAGCTGCTCTTTCTCCGATTCTTGATTCTTCAGTGAAATGGTTAATTCCGAATGACGATTCTGGAGTTGGGTCAATTCAGCTATAAGGTTCTGGTGTTTTTCCTCTAGTTCTTGTTTTAATTTTTGCTTTTCTTCAAAAGGAAAAAAACAACATTGATACACTTTGGGATATGGTTAACAAACGGCTTTACTAACCTGTTAGGTCAACAGTTGATTGGTATACAACGTTGGAGCCTAACGTGGTATTATGTGACGCACTTCCGGACCGTCGATTTTCCTTCGTAAGGCACTTGGGGCATTCCTTCGGTGTCTTGGCAAAGGGCCTGTTGTGGCAACTGATATGAAATCCGTTGGTACATTGTTCGCAAATTGATAGAGCACCTACAACAAAAGGCGCTGTCACCTGAAATGGCACAGAAAGAGTGGATGTCAACGATGGTTGTGAAAAGTCGTTTAAAATATTTGACAACCTGTGCCCACAAACATCATATGCTCTTGAAAATTATAACTAAACTATTGATTACATTGATTTTCCAATAAAGAATATTAAATTCAAAGAGATTTATCCCTAAACACCAAAACACTTGTTTATAATTTTTTTAAAGTGCGTTTTTTAACAGGGTTAGTATCATCAATTGAAAAATAACATTAATACAAATTAAAAACAAGTCTTTTGGTGTTTAGTGGTAAATATCGTTGAGATTAGTGCTGCACACCAAAGGTTGCAATATAAGAAAGAATTAAATAATTTTTAATATACACTATTAATGTATTTGTTTTTAATCCGATTCCCTTTTTCCGAGTCGCAAGGTTTTTTTTTGGGTATTTGCAAATTTTCTTTTTCGACCCATTCAAATTGGACCACGATCAACGTCGCTTAACTCGACGCTGGCCCTGGCTATATTAGCAATGTATATGAATACAATCATAATGATAAACAAAAGAAAAATATATATCTACATTTAAAAAAAAAATAACTTGTTTTTCAAGAGCAAATTTTTATAGAAGAGAAAAATTTATATTTATGAAAGTATTTTCAGAAAAAGGACAACAGATTTTACCTGGTTGTTTGCACATGATACATTGCTTGGCATCTGGTGAAGATCTGCCTGGGCTGACTCGTTCAATGATCAATCCACTTGGCAAATTTGGAATTGAAGGAAATGATGTCTTAATGTCAGGTTTTTGGTCTGCAAGATTCAACGATCATTATTTGAATGACCTATTGTATAAACAAAAATAATTACTCAATTGATTTCCATTAGTCAGTTTCTCATGGGTCGAGTGTGAGGAGGGTGGTGACTTTGATTTTGATCTTGCCATTTCTTGTCTTTTTCTGCCTCTAGTATTAGGGGGAGAAGGTGGATGTGCGAGAAAATGATTTCGTTTCCTTTTCTATAAATAATACAAAAGGAAAATATAAACATTATTAAAGATTCCACATAACTGTCCCACTTACCGTAGGTGGTCCCCAATCCCATCCTTTATTTCCATACACAAATTGTGGATTGGCAGTACTCCTACGCTTCCTCTCAGCTCTCTTTTTTTGCATTTCTCCATACACTTCATGAGTAGCGAGTCGAAAGTATGCCAAAAATGAAGATTGACTAACATCGTGTGGATGTGTGGGTTTATTTTCTGATGATTGCTGAGGAGATTTTCTCTGATCAGAATCGTCAGACAGAGAATTTAATGGAGAAGAACGTGTGCGAGGCAAACTGAAAAAATGTTATTAGAGAGAAAGCCATTTAAAATAAAGTTTATGTAACTTACAAGTTTTGCTTACGAGCCCTATTTAAAGCATTTGTTAAATTAAACCTCCTTTCTTCTAGAGAAGATTTTATCGTGTTTTGTTTCAATGATTTTTGGTGTGCTTTGTATTCTTCTCTTAGTCGATCAAGAAGTTTTTTCTGTATAAGAAAGAAAAATCAAATGACTTATAACCAATAAAAATATATAAAAACAACAAATAGAGGTAAAAAAAGATGATTTAATCTCAGATAATTAAAATAAAAATCTACATTAAAGAAAAATTACAGCAGATAAAATAAAAAAAGATAACGTTAATATAGTCATTGCAATGTAAAATACTATTAAATATATGTATTTACTTCATATTTACCTAAAAACGTTTATAATTAAATTTTTTTTTTTTTCAAAAAGAACATGTACTATAATAAAATTAATATTTTCTAGAGTATATTAATATATGACTATATTTTAATATTTAATGTTTTAAACCCCGCCCAAGTAAATTTTACCATGTCATAAAACAAATTAAATGAAAGGTATTTTTTTACTTTATGTAAATAGGTTAAGTAATGTATTAAAAAATAAATTTTTTATTTTAGTTTACCTGTTCGTAGCCGATCTGAATTATTTTTTCTTCAACTTGTTTAATTTCTTTTAAATGTTGCGATTTTTCCTAAAAATAAAGAGGTACATATTACCTATTTCCTTTTTTGTTTCTTGAACCGTTCTATACTTACATTTGAATCAGCTTTTACTTTTACCATCAAATTCTGTAACAAAAAAGTCCCATTAAAGATAAGCTTGCATTATTGGACAAATTAAAAATAGTTTTACAATAAAAATATAAAAAAAATATTCAATAGAAAAGTTTTCCTTCAATTCTCCCTTTCTGGCTCATACCATCCTTCTCAGTCTTATTGAAACTTGAACATCTTAGAAAGAGAATTTAAAGTGGCTGACGTGAAGAAAGATTATGAAAGTCTAAAACTTACCTGATGATTACGAATAGCATTTTGTAACTGAATTTGGTTTACTTCAATGTCATTTTTCAGTTCTTTTGTAATTTCCAATCCATTCATTTTTGTAATTTCGATATTTTTACACTTATTTAATTGATAGAGACAGTAAAAATAATTTAATACTTTCGCAACCACAAATAACACGGGATTTTCTGGGCCGAATACTTTGATCAACGAGTTCTGTATGAATCGGCGCACGCTGCGAACTTGTTCACAAATAAAATTCGATAAATACGCAAGTTTTGATACTGTTTGATAAATAGTCTTAACTATAGGACCGAAATATTAATTATGAAATTCATTAAATGCTTTAAACCCTTAAACACTGTTTAAAACAGTCAAAACTCCAATAATACCGATAATATTATATTAAATAGTCAAAGATTATTCTCCGTCCGAACATACCCGACAAGGTCCGAAGATACGATCTCATATCGGTTCGCGAGGCGAAAAAGGTTTTTATTTATTGTATCTAAATGATTTTTTAAAGATAAACACCCCCGAAAATGTATAAACGGTTTTTGAAAAGAATGCCAATTATTTAAGCACATACAAAATGAAAAGTATTAACCAATAAATGTCACGGAAATTCTAAAGCGAACCTAACGCGTCTTTAGAAGCTCTGCATTACAATGAACTTTAAGGTAAAACGTGCCAGAAAGCATTCGAATAATTTTATGAGGGGCAAGAGGCGGGGTTTAAATATTTATTACTTCTATTTCTTTAATTACTCAAACTTTTCTTCCCTTTTATCTCAATAGGACAGTTGTTTCTTTGTATTTTTATATGGATAACTACCTGAATCAAAAATGTTTATTAAAATATTTTCTCGGTGCAGTTATTAGTACCTCTTTTTCCGACACGATATATAGTGGTATATGCTTAGAGAACATCATAAAATGGAAAAAAAAAATACTTTAATAGAAAATTATCCTTCCAGTTTTAATGAATTTATTGTTATATTTTATAGATGTATTATGTAACTTATTGAGCTCTTTAGAAATAGTAAAACTAGCTCAAATAATAATGATATATGATTATTAATAATGGAATGTGTTTTAACAGTGTGAAACAATATGGCCGATAAAAATTAATCTATGTTATTTATATCAGATGTAGCTTTGTCTTATTTCATATTGAGATAAATGGTTCATTTTAAATAACACTTTATGTTTAAAATTCTCATGTAAAATTAAACCATTTTATTCTTTTTACTACATAATGAAGAAAGGAAATGAAGGTAAAAAAGAAAACAAAACATTTTTTTATTTAAACATATTACCAATACAATAAATTTATTTATTAAGAAATTCGCCCATTATAGACAATCTTTGTAGAAAGCTTTGAGCTTTACAACTTAACAGTTCAAAATTGTTTTCCCATGACTCGTTACTAGGGTACTTCTTTTCCCTTCTAAATCTTTCCAACATCAATTGTGGATCAAACACTCTGTCTTCCTTTTGATTAATCGTCTCAATATCTTTCTCTTTGTTTTGATTTAATGAATCAGACGTATTTTCGGCAGTTTTTAGAATTGGTTCATTTAAATCATTAGATGATACTGAATCTTCAGATTTATTATTTTCTAGAATTACGGAAAAATTCTCCTTATTGTCATGGACAGTCTGCTCAATTTTCCTTTTCTTGACCAGCACTCCTTGATATATATCTTTGTTGATTTCAAATTCTTTGAAATCAAACTTGTAATTTGGTACACTATGACAACAGTGAAGAGCACTCGGATCTATAGGATGTGCTTCTGTATTAAAAATATATCCACCAGCATTTATTACACATTCACCACTGGGGGTATTAATGATTGTTCCATGCTGACCTTGATTATGTATGAAGTTATCAACATCAAAAAGAAGATACAAATATTTTGTTGTTTCAGAGAGAAAAAAAGATTCCATTCGATCTTCTTTTCGATGATCTCTAACATCTTTGATCTAAAAATAAACCACACTTTAATTATTTTAAAATATATTTGCATTCAAAGTGATTCGGTGTTTAGTGGTAAATCTCTTTGAGTTTATATTTGCATTATTTACTGTTGCATATCCACAGGGTGTTTTAGCACTATGTTTGATACTTCTAAGGATGTCTTCTCCGGCCCGCAATAAAAATGGATCTGCCGTTGCTCTATATAAATACATGATCGATTCAATAAGTTCAGGTCTGAGTGGATAGCTCTCTTTACCAGTACCAGCTTCATTTTGTGTTATATAATAAAATTCTGGAGTAAAACCATATTGCTGCCAAACTTGATGATAGTTATGAAGGGTACGCATAGCATTTGATGTATCACCTAAATATAATTAAATGATTATTTGCTTACAGAAAATGGTATTTTCCAAAATCTAAATCAACAATATCTTTCACGACACTACACTTTTTTAATGTTCGCATTTTCATAAAGAAAATCAACTCTAAAATTTCTATTGTTAATTATTATATAATGAGAAATATTTTACCAATCAGGCTAAGCACTCCAGGCCAGTATGCTTCCAATGACTGAAAAACAGGTAAGGTAACTTGACCTTTGGTCATCGATACCCACATATACCAATCCTCTTTTTTCAAATATTTTTCAATGGCTTTTTGTAAGATTTGGAACATTTCCATTAATTCAGGTCTTAAAAATTACACAAATTATATATATGTATGCAAACAATTTTAAAATACATAAAATAGTTCTATTACTTCTGTAACAAAATAGATCCTTTAACAAGATATTCAAAATATGAATCAACTCCTGAACCTATACCAGCATCTTGGGCAGTCCAGCGACCTGTATTAGTATCAATATGGTTGCCAAAAAGTCCCAAATGGGATCTATGGTTAAATAATGCATAAAGGGCATTCATAGCAACCTATAAAAGGGTTATAATAAATAATGATTATTACATAATAATAAAACATACTTCTTCATACAAAGGATCCCCAGTTAATCTAGTTAATGTACCGAACTCAACTATAAATGTACCAATTCCTGCTGTACATGTTATAGGAGTTTCGCCTTTTGGAACTCCATGTCTCAGATTTACTGTACCATAGGGCATACCAGTTTTAGTATCAAATGCTACTATTAAACGTTTTGCAACATCTTCTGCAAGTCGAAGTAAAGGTCCATTGCATGGCCACCCAGGTTCTAATTTTATTCCCGCTCTAAAAAATTTAATATAAGACATATAAGCAATATTTAATATTACAAAATATGTTACATATTGGATAGTAAATGGGCACTTAACAATCCCCCGATAATTCTTATATTAGTTTCAAATACTGAGACATTAATGTTTGCATCAAAATCAGTCTTTGCAGAAAGTATATCAACCACTCTTTGAAATTCTGAATAATTCCCCATGATAGCTAATGTATCTAAAGCATCAATAAGGGTCAAAGAATAACTAAAAATGACATAATAAGTAAAACATATTTAAAAAAACAGTACCTATACCTCCCATATGTATCAATTCCATCGCAGCTAATTGGCCTAAGTTCATCATATGGATAAGCATACTTTAAATAACTATCATATGCATGATAAAACATTTCTTTAACTTCATCTCTAAAATAATTATGTTCAATATTTTATAATGTTTGATTATGTGCCTACCTAAGTTTTTCTAAATCATTTTTTGTGTAAGTTCTTACGCCATAATTGCCATAAATGAAGTTTAAGAATAAGAAACAAAACAAGTTCTTATTTTTGAAAAATAACATTTTTAATCAGTAACCCTTAATAATACTTATGTTATTTGAAGGTTAGTGTATTATTTTCCCCAATAAATTTTAGTTTGTCGATAAATAAATTGTAACATTACAATTTATGTTATAATTTTAAAAAAGTACAATTCTATAAAAATCAGAAGTAAAAACCTAATAATATCTGCATTTTCATTTTGATTTATTGCTGTCGTTATATGACAATTAAGCTAAGTTTACGTAAATAGTTCATGAACATTTTTATCCGGTTGAACGTAATTAACTGCTTCGTTTCTTATATTAATTAATTGCATTCTGAATTGTTAAATAAAGTTATAGAAATAATTTTAATTGTCATAGGTGCTAAAATTGTGAATTTCTCAATTGACATTTTATCCCTAGAGGTCACCACTATATATATATATATATATATATATATATATATATATATATATATATATATATATATATATATATATATATATATATATATATATATATATATATATATATATATATATATATATATTCATTCATTCATTCATCCATTCGCCTGGGCAAACTCCGGACGATTTGAAACCATTTGAAATCGTCGCTAGAACAGACCTATATATATATATATATATATATATATATATATATATATATATATATATATATATATATATATATATATATATATATATATATATATATATATATATATATATATATATATATATATATATAGGTCTGTTCTAGCGACGATTTCAAATGGTTTCAAATCGTCCGGAGTTTGCCCAGGCGAATGTATGCGAATGTTTTGGTTATCTCCACAAACTCCGAACGATCTGGAACCGTTTGAAATCGTTGCTAGAACAAACCTATATTATTCTAAACATGCACAAGTCAGGCAATTTTGGAAATCTAAGTTAACCTTAAAAATGGCGGCTTTAATACCGAGACTTTTAACACATTTTAGTAGATTATCTCTGCGAAACGTACAGAATATAACTAAACAAACTGTACAGATAGAAAAATTGTCGAGCTTGTTAACAAAACGTTTTGCGACTCAGCCTACACCATTTGAAATTGTAGATGAACAAAAAGAAAGCAAAACAATCAGGGGTAATTTATATGAAACTTAGAGATCAAGATTTAAGGTCATCAAATATTATATACCTTCTAGATGTAATAAATAAGGTAAATGGGCAGATTGGAGAGTCGAAAACAGGAAGGTTGTTTGCTATTGTTCATTTAGCTGGTAAACAATTTAGAATAACTGAAGGAGATGTTATAGTGGTTGAGGGTCATTGGCCGCCAAACTGTGGTGATAAAATTTCTTTGGATAAGGTAGTGTTACTATTAATAAAAATGTTCTCTTAATGGAAATTTTGATGTGAAAACTTAATTTAAGGAAGTTTTTATTAACACACCAAGTTTTTTGTTTGTAGTGTTATGATGACACTAATATGGTTAACGAAAGTATGTCAAAAGACTGCGAACAATTGGTTTAATGTTTTGTGGAAAATTTTTAGTGCGAATACAAGTAAAAATGTATTTTAGGTATTGCTAGTAGGATCATCTGACTTTACTCTCATTGGTAGGCCATTAATTCAGAAAGGTTTAATTTATATTGAAGCAACAGTTATAGAAAAAGCCTTGTCCCACACAAAGACACATTTCCGCAAGAAAAGAAGGAAACAATACAAAAGAATTCATTGTAAGTAAAATATTATATTGAAGAGGCAAATGAGAGCTAAGGCAAATGATGTATTTTATTTAGTTTTTAAGGTTCCTCAAACTTATCTAAGGATAAATACTGTTAAGGTCGCAGGAGAATTGAATAATCCACCAGAAGTTACAGGTCTTGAGACAGCAGTATTTTGATGTATTATTATAAACTGAGAAATTAATTTCAAAAATTGTGGTTTACCTTTTTCCCATTATTTCCCTTATGTAATTTAATGAATTTATTTTACCATCATTATAAACTTTAGATTTAATTAGGTTTTGTAGATGGTAAATATAATTTAAATACACTGGTGGGGAACAGTATTTGGACAAATATTTCTCAATTTTCTTTATTTTAATTATATTCAATTTTGTGACTGCATCAAGATAAATTATAATTGCTTTTCAACAAAAGTAGTTAATAAATCATCAAATTTTACGAGAAAAAGTATTTGAAGAGTTTGTTTTGCTAATGTAATCTGCTTTAGAAGTAATACAAAATTTCAATACAGAAAAAATTAATCCACCTTAACCAGTCACAAGTTTACTGTTGATGTTAATGTCCTAATAATAATGCTGAATAAATGGAGAGCGGCCTTTGTAAGTGCAGAAAATGTGAATTTGACATGTAATTGCATGAATTTGGGGCAAATTGCCTAAAATTTAAGGCGTAATTTTCTACAGTGATACTTGTGTAAAAAACATGAAAAAAACTGGTTACACTGATAACTAAAACTGGAAAGGACAATCAAAATCACGAAAAAAAAGGTTTTTTCATCTTTTAATACATGATTTGTTTATAGTTTTATTATTTATCAGTTAGAAAGTTTGTTCGTTCAAGTCAAGAAGTAGCTAATGATATTGATTCTTGACTCGCGTTCGCTAAACATTACGTAAATTATCCATTAGATTTTTGGAAATCAGTCATCCTTCATGACGAAACAAGTTTTGTTTATTTGGTTGATATTACTCCCAGAACCAATACATATATCAGGTGATAAAACAGCACAAATGTAGAATCAATGCCGAGACGGTTGCAAGCTATAAATAATAATGAATACAGTACAATATTTTTCAACTAGTTTTTATCGAACTTTATTATGCTAAAATTTGTTGACAATCAGTTATATTTTATATTAATATGACGTTAAAAATTAAAGATGTTAAAATACAGAAAATTTTGTTTGTTCAAATACTATTTTTCCACACTGTATATACACTGCAAGAGTATATAAATTACGTCATTGAATTATTGGTATTGGAATATCTGAATTAGAGAAAATGAAAATCTTAAACATATGTTTTTATACACAAACGTGATTATATAAGGCAGAAGGTTTTTTAATATATATTTTTTTATATATTTATGGGTAAATTTTCAAAAGACACTCTCAGAGCTTGGCAACACGTGATATTTAGCCAGTGTTGGATTTTTATCGGCTAAAAACCGAGTTCCTTCAGTTTTCCGGTTTTTGACCTATAATTTCAGTCCTTAATATTTGGGGTGTTCTTTCCACTGTTCGAAGTTAGTTAACCATACATACATTCGTGCGTTATTAAACTTTTGGTAAACCAACTTTACTTATTACAGCCAATCACATCTATGAAATGGTCATTATTGGAACAAACAAAAGAATAATTATGACCTCCATGCCTAAAGGACGGCAGCTAAAACCCTTCGAACAAGCGACATTGTCGTGACGTTCGAAAAATCAGTGAATACAAGTCAGGGCCTTCGGGTCAACTTAACCTCCAGGACAAGAAGAAGAATAATTATGATTAAAAACAGTCCTATGAATAAAACAGGAAAAAAACGTGGAATTAAAGGCATAACGGTGTAAACTGATTTCATCCTTTCGGATTGGTTTTGATTTCACATTTTCTGACGTGGTATTTACAAGTGATAGACTATTTGTGTTTTCCTAATAAATATACTAAATACACCTTTACGACATAGTATCTGTAGTAAATAATAAGTGCAAGGCATTTAGTAAAGTATCTAATAATAAGTACAAGGCATTTAGGACTTTTGGTATAACATGTCTATAAAAGAATTAAAAGAAATTATATCACCTGCTATTACGGAGAATAGTATTTATAAAATGTTACTAGCTGAAGGAACATTGATAAAAGTACAGGATTATAAAATAATTTTAAATGATAGCGGTTCAAAGAAAGGCGATTCCTATTTAAGTACGATTTCTAGATTTTCGATTGTTGGGTCCGGCATAAATAGCAGGTAGGTAATTTCATGTACTTTGTAGTGAATTAGGTTATTTTCTTATATTGGGGATAATTAAAAAAACTTAATATACTTGGTAATTTT
>JARFXV010002286.1:0-26937 GCA_031761425.1 Cosmopolites sordidus
TTTAAATACAAATTGTTTTCAATGCTAAGGACACATTTCCTAACGTAAGAGACGCCGTTCGATCCAACGAAACCATTCCCGCAAAGCTATCTAACGCCGTTTCGGAGTTAAACGCAGATGTCCGTAAAAAATCGAAAATTATTTCTCTAACTTTTAAATACAAATTGTTTTCAATGTTAAGGACACATTTCTTAACGTAACAGACCCCGTTCGATCCAAAGAAACCATTCCCGCAAAGCTATCTAACGCCGTTTCGGAGATAAACGCAGATGTCCGTAAAAAATCGAAAAATATTCTTCTAACTTTTAAATACAAATTATTTTCAATGTTAAAAACACATTTCCTAACGTAATTGACCCCGTTCGATCCAATGAAACCAATCCCGCAAAGCTATCTGACGCCGTTTCGGAGATAAACGCAGATGTCCGTAAAAAATCGAAAAATATTCTTCTAACTTTTAAATACAAATTATTTTCAATGTTAAAAACACATTTCCTAACGTAAGAGACCCCGTTCGATCCAATGAAACCATTCCCGCAAAGCTATCTAACGCCGTTTCGGAGATAAACGCAGATGTCCGTAAAAAATCGAAAAATATTCCTCTAACTTTTAAATACAAATTGTTTTCAATGTTAAGGACACATTTCCTAACGTAAGAGGACGCCGTTCGATCCAACGAAACCATTCCCGCAAAGCTATCTAACGCCGTTTCGGAGTTAAACGCAGATGTCCGTAAAAAATCGAAAAATATTTTTCTAACTTTTAAATACAAATTATTTTCAATGTTAAAAATACATTTCCTAACGTAACAGACCCCGTTCGACCCAATGAAACCAATCCCGCAAAGCTGTCTGACGCCGTTTCGGAGATAAACCCACATGTCCGTAAAAAATCGAAAAATATTTTTCTAACTTTTAGATACAATTTGTTTTTAATGTTAAAGACATTTTTCCTAACGTAACAGACCCCGTTCGATTGAACGAAACCATTCCCGCAAAGCTATCTAACGCCGTTTCGGAGATAAACGCAGATGTCCGTAAAAAATCGAAAAATATTTCCCTAACTTTTAAATACAAATTATTTTCAATGTTAAAACACATTTCCTAACGTAAGAGACCCCGTTCGATCCAATGAAACCAATCCCGCAAAGCTATCTGACGCCGTTTCGGAGATAAACGCAGATGTCCGTAAAAAATCGAAAAATATTTCTCTAACTTTTAAATACAAATTGTTTTCAATGTTAAGGACACATTTCCTAACGTAACAGACCCCGTTCGATCCAACGAAACCATTCCCGCAAAGCTATCTAACGCCGTTTCGGAGATAAACGCAGATGTCCGTAAAAAATCGAAAAATATTCTTCTAACTTTTAAATACAAATTATTTTCACTGTTAAAAACACATTTCCTAATGTAAGAGACCCCGTTCGATCCAAAGAAACCATTCCCGCAAAGCTATCTAACGCCGTTTCGGAGATAAACGCAGATGTCTGTAAAAAATCGAAAAATATTCTTCTAACTTTTAAATACAAATTATTTTCAATGTTAAAAACACATTTCCTAACGTAATTGACCCCGTTCGATCCAATGAAACCAATCCCGCAAAGCTATCTGACGCCGTTTCGGAGATAAACGCAGATGTCCGTAAAAAATCGAAAAATATTTCCTAACTTTTAAATACAAATTGTTTTCAATGTTAAGGACACATTTCCTAACGTAAGAGACCCCGTTCGATCCAATGAAACCAATCCCGCAAAGCTATCTGACGCCGTTTCGGAGATAAACGCACATGTCCGTAAAAAATCGAAAAATATTCTTCTAACTTTTATATACAAATTGTTTTCAATGTTAAGGACACATTTCCTAACGTAACAGACCCCGTTCGATCCAACGAAACCAATCCCGCAAAGCTATCTGACGCCGTTTCGGAGATAAACGCAGATGTCCGTAAAAAATCGAAAAATATTTCTCTAACTTTTAAATACAAATTGTTTTCAATGTTAAGGACACATTTCCTAACGTAACAGACCCCGTTCGATTGAATGAAACCATTCCCGCAAAGCTATCTAACGCCGTTTCGGAGATAAACGCAGATGTCCGTAAAAAATCGAAAAATATTTCCTAACTTTTAAATACAAATTGTTTTCAATGTTAAGGACACATTTCCTAACGTAAGAGACCCCGATCGATCCAATGAAACCAATCCCGCAAAGCTATCTGACGCCGTTTCGGAGATAAACGCACATGTCCGTAAAAAATCGAAAAATATTTCTCTAACTTTTAAATACAAATTATTTTCAATGTTAAAAACACATTTCCTAACGTAAGAGACCCCGTTCGATCGAATGAAACCAATCCCGCAAAGCTATCTGACGCCGTTTCGGAGATAAACGCAGATGTCCGTAAAAAATCGAAAAATATTCCTCTAACTTTTAAATACAAATTGTTTTCAATGCTAAGGACACATTTCCTAACGTAAGAGACGCCGTTCGATCCAACGAAACCATTCCCGCAAAGCTATCTAACGCCGTTTCGGAGTTAAACGCAGATGTCCGTAAAAAATCGAAAATTATTTCTCTAACTTTTAAATACAAATTGTTTTCAATGTTAAGGACACATTTCTTAACGTAACAGACCCCGTTCGATCCAACGAAACCATTCCCGCAAAGCTATCTAACGCCGTTTCGGAGTTAAACGCAGATGTCCGTAAAAAATCGAAAAATATTTTTCTAACTTTTAAATACAAATTGTTTTCAATGTTAAGGACACATTTCCTAACGTAACAGACCCCGTTCGATCCAAAGAAACCATTCCCGCAAAGCTATCTAACGCCGTTTCGGAGATAAACGCAGATGTCTGTAAAAAATTGAAAAATATTCTTCTAACTTTTAAATACAAATTATTTTCAATGTTAAAAACACATTTCCTAACGTAATTGACCCCGTTCGATCCAATGAAACCAATCCCGCAAAGCTATCTGACGCCGTTTCGGAGATAAACGCAGATGTCCGTAAAAAATCGAAAAATATTCTTCTAACTTTTATATACAAATTGTTTTCAATGTTAAGGACACATTTCCTAACGTAAGAGACCCCGTTCGATCCAATGAAACCAATCCCGCAAAGCTATCTGACGCCGTTTCGGAGATAAACGCACATGTCCGTAAAAAATCGAAAAATATTTCTCTAACTTTTAAATACAAATTGTTTTCAATGTTAAGGACACATTTCCTAACGTAACAGACCCCGTTCGATCCAACGAAACCATTCCCGCAAAGCTATCTAACGCCGTTTCGGAGTTAAACGCAGATGTCCGTAAAAAATCGAAAAATATGTTTCTAACTTTTAAATACAAATTGTTTTCAATGCTAAGGACACATTTCCTAACGTAAGAGACGCCGTTCGATCCAACGAAACCATTCCCGCAAAGCTATCTAACGCCGTTTCGGAGTTAAACGCAGATGTCCGTAAAATATCGAAAATTATTTCTCTAACTTTTAAATACAAATTGTTTTCAATGTTAAGGACACATTTCTTAACGTAACAGACCCCGTTCGATCCAAAGAAACCATTCCCGCAAAGCTATCTAACGCCGTTTCGGAGATAAACGCAGATGTCCGTAAAAAATCGAAAAATATTCTTCTAACTTATAAATACAAATTATTTTCAATGTTAAAAACACATTTCCTAACGTAATTGACCCCGTTCGATCCAATGAAACCAATCCCGCAAAGCTATCTGACGCCGTTTCGGAGATAAACGCAGATGTCCGTAAAAAATCGAAAAATATTCTTCTAACTTTTAAATACAAATTATTTTCAATGTTAAAAACACATTTCCTAACGTAAGAGACCCCGTTCGATCCAATGAAACCATTCCCGCAAAGCTATCTAACGCCGTTTCGGAGATAAACGCAGATGTCCGTAAAAAATCGAAAAATATTTCCCTAACTTTTAAATACAAATTGTTTTCAATGTTAAGGACACATTTCCTAACGTAAGAGACCCCGTTCGATCCAATGAAACCAATCCCGCAAAGCTATCTGACGCCGTTTCGGAGATAAACGCAGATGTCCGTAAAAAATCGAAAAATATTTCTCTAACTTTTATATACAAATTGTTTTCAATGTTAAGGACACATTTCCTAACGTAACAGACCCCGTTCGATTGAATTCAACCATTCCCGCAAAGCTATCTAACGCCGTTTCGGAGATAAACGCAGATGTCCGTAAAAAATCGAAAAATATTTCCTAACTTTTAAATACAAATTGTTTTCAATGATAAGGACACATTTCCTAACGTAAGAGACCCCGTTCGATCCAATGAAACCAATCCCGCAAAGCTATCTGACGCCGTTTCGGAGATAAACGCACATGTCCGTAAAAAATCGAAAAATATTTCTCTAACTTTTAAATACAAATTGTTTTCAATGTTAAGGACACATTTCCTAACGTAACAGACCCCGTTCGATCCAACGAAACCATTCCCGCAAAGCTATCTAACGCCGTTTCGGAGTTAAACGCAGATGTCCGTAAAAAATCGAAAAATATTCTTCTAACTTTTAAATACAAATTATTTTCAATGTTAAAAACACATTTCCTAACGTAAGAGACCCCGTTCGATCGAATGAAACCAATCCCGCAAAGCTATCTGACGCCGTTTCGGAGATAAACGCAGATGTCCGTAAAAAATCGAAAAATATTTCTCTAACTTTTAAATACAAATTGTTTTCAATGTTAAGGACACATTTCCTAACGTAACAGACCCCGTTCGATCCAACGAAACCATTCCCGCAAAGCTATCTAACGCCGTTTCGGAGATAAACGCAGATGTCCGTAAAAAATCGAAAAATATTCTTCTAACTTTTAAATACAAATTATTTTCACTGTTAAAAACACATTTCCTAATGTAAGAGACCCCGTTCGATCCAAAGAAACCATTCCCGCAAAGCTATCTAACGCCGTTTCGGAGATAAACGCAGATGTCTGTAAAAAATCGAAAAATATTCTTCTAACTTTTAAATACAAATTATTTTCAATGTTAAAAACACATTTCCTAACGTAATTGACCCCGTTCGATCCAATGAAACCAATCCCGCAAAGCTATCTGACGCCGTTTCGGAGATAAACGCAGATGTCCGTAAAAAATCGAAAAATATTTCCTAACTTTTAAATACAAATTGTTTTCAATGTTAAGGACACATTTCCTAACGTAAGAGACCCCGTTCGATCCAATGAAACCAATCCCGCAAAGCTATCTGACGCCGTTTCGGAGATAAACGCACATGTCCGTAAAAAATCGAAAAATATTCTTCTAACTTTTATATACAAATTGTTTTCAATGTTAAGGACACATTTCCTAACGTAACAGACCCCGTTCGATCCAACGAAACCAATCCCGCAAAGCTATCTGACGCCGTTTCGGAGATAAACGCAGATGTCCGTAAAAAATCGAAAAATATTTCTCTAACTTTTAAATACAAATTGTTTTCAATGTTAAGGACACATTTCCTAACGTAACAGACCCCGTTCGATTGAATGAAACCATTCCCGCAAAGCTATCTAACGCCGTTTCGGAGATAAACGCAGATGTCCGTAAAAAATCGAAAAATATTTCCTAACTTTTAAATACAAATTGTTTTCAATGTTAAGGACACATTTCCTACGGCGTCAGATAGCTTTGCGGGATTGGTTTCATTGGATCGAACGGGGTCAATTACGTTAGGAAATGTGTTTTTAACATTGAAAATAATTTGTATTTAAAAGTTAGAAGAATATTTTTCGATTTTTTACGGACATCTGCGTTTATCTCCGAAACGGCGTTAGATAGCTTTGCGGGAATGGTTTCGTTGGATCGAACGGGGTCTGTTACGTTAGGAAATGTGTCCTTAACATTGAAAACAATTTGTATTTAAAAGTTAGAGAAATATTTTTCGATTTTTTACGGACATCTGCGTTTATCTCCGAAACGGCGTCAGATAGCTTTGCGGGATTGGTTTCATTCGATCGAACGGGGTCTCTTACGTTAGGAAATGTGTTTTTAACATTGAAAATAATTTGTATTTAAAAGTTAGAAGAATATTTTTCGATTTTTTACGGACATCTGCGTTTAACTCCGAAACGGCGTTAGATAGCTTTGCGGGAATGGTTTCATTGGATCGAACGGGGTCTCTTACGTTAGGAAATGTGTTTTTAACATTGAAAACAATTTGTATTTAAAAGTTAGGAAATATTTTTCGATTTTTTACGGACATCTGCGTTTATCTCCGAAACGGCGTTAGATAGCTTTGCGGGAATGGTTTCATTCAATCGAACGGGGTCTGTTACGTTAGGAAATGTGTCCTTAACATTGAAAACAATTTGTATTTAAAAGTTAGAGAAATATTTTTCGATTTTTTACGGACATCTGCGTTTATCTCCGAAACGGCGTCAGATAGCTTTGCGGGATTGGTTTCGTTGGATCGAACGGGGTCTGTTACGTTAGGAAATGTGTCCTTAACATTGAAAACAATTTGTATATAAAAGTTAGAAGAATATTTTTCGATTTTTTACGGACATGTGCGTTTATCTCCGAAACGGCGTCAGATAGCTTTGCGGGATTGGTTTCATTGGATCGAACGGGGTCTCTTACGTTAGGAAATGTGTCCTTAACATTGAAAACAATTTGTATTTAAAAGTTAGGAAATATTTTTCGATTTTTTACGGACATCTGCGTTTATCTCCGAAACGGCGTCAGATAGCTTTGCGGGATTGGTTTCATTGGATCGAACGGGGTCAATTACGTTAGGAAATGTGTTTTTAACATTGAAAATAATTTGTATTTAAAAGTTAGAAGAATATTTTTCGATTTTTTACAGACATCTGCGTTTATCTCCGAAACGGCGTTAGATAGCTTTGCGGGAATGGTTTCTTTGGATCGAACGGGGTCTCTTACATTAGGAAATGTGTTTTTAACAGTGAAAATAATTTGTATTTAAAAGTTAGAAGAATATTTTTCGATTTTTTACGGACATCTGCGTTTATCTCCGAAACGGCGTTAGATAGCTTTGCGGGAATGGTTTCGTTGGATCGAACGGGGTCTGTTACGTTAGGAAATGTGTCCTTAACATTGAAAACAATTTGTATTTAAAAGTTAGAGAAATATTTTTCGATTTTTTACGGACATCTGCGTTTATCTCCGAAACGGCGTCAGATAGCTTTGCGGGATTGGTTTCATTCGATCGAACGGGGTCTCTTACGTTAGGAAATGTGTTTTTAACATTGAAAATAATTTGTATTTAAAAGTTAGAAGAATATTTTTCGATTTTTTACGGACATCTGCGTTTAACTCCGAAACGGCGTTAGATAGCTTTGCGGGAATGGTTTCGTTGGATCGAACGGGGTCTGTTACGTTAGGAAATGTGTCCTTAACATTGAAAACAATTTGTATTTAAAAGTTAGAGAAATATTTTTCGATTTTTTACGGACATGTGCGTTTATCTCCGAAACGGCGTCAGATAGCTTTGCGGGATTGGTTTCATTGGATCGAACGGGGTCTCTAACTTTTAAATACAAATTGTTTTCAATGTTAAGGACACATTTCCTAACGTAACAGACCCCGTTCGATCCAACGAAACCATTCCCGCAAAGCTATCTAACGCCGTTTCGGAGATAAACGCAGATGTCCGTAAAAAATCGAAAAATATTCTTCTAACTTTTAAATACAAATTATTTTCACTGTTAAAAACACATTTCCTAATGTAAGAGACCCCGTTCGATCCAAAGAAACCATTCCCGCAAAGCTATCTAACGCCGTTTCGGAGATAAACGCAGATGTCTGTAAAAAATCGAAAAATATTCTTCTAACTTTTAAATACAAATTATTTTCAATGTTAAAAACACATTTCCTAACGTAATTGACCCCGTTCGATCCAATGAAACCAATCCCGCAAAGCTATCTGACGCCGTAGGAAATGTGTCCTTAACATTGAAAACAATTTGTATTTAAAAGTTAGGAAATATTTTTCGATTTTTTACGGACATCTGCGTTTATCTCCGAAACGGCGTTAGATAGCTTTGCGGGAATGGTTTCATTCAATCGAACGGGGTCTGTTACGTTAGGAAATGTGTCCTTAACATTGAAAACAATTTGTATTTAAAAGTTAGAGAAATATTTTTCGATTTTTTACGGACATCTGCGTTTATCTCCGAAACGGCGTCAGATAGCTTTGCGGGATTGGTTTCGTTGGATCGAACGGGGTCTGTTACGTTAGGAAATGTGTCCTTAACATTGAAAACAATTTGTATATAAAAGTTAGAAGAATATTTTTCGATTTTTTACGGACATGTGCGTTTATCTCCGAAACGGCGTCAGATAGCTTTGCGGGATTGGTTTCATTGGATCGAACGGGGTCTCTTACGTTAGGAAATGTGTCCTTAACATTGAAAACAATTTGTATTTAAAAGTTAGGAAATATTTTTCGATTTTTTACGGACATCTGCGTTTATCTCCGAAACGGCGTCAGATAGCTTTGCGGGATTGGTTTCATTGGATCGAACGGGGTCAATTACGTTAGGAAATGTGTTTTTAACATTGAAAATAATTTGTATTTAAAAGTTAGAAGAATATTTTTCGATTTTTTACAGACATCTGCGTTTATCTCCGAAACGGCGTTAGATAGCTTTGCGGGAATGGTTTCTTTGGATCGAACGGGGTCTCTTACATTAGGAAATGTGTTTTTAACAGTGAAAATAATTTGTATTTAAAAGTTAGAAGAATATTTTTCGATTTTTTACGGACATCTGCGTTTATCTCCGAAACGGCGTTAGATAGCTTTGCGGGAATGGTTTCGTTGGATCGAACGGGGTCTGTTACGTTAGGAAATGTGTCCTTAACATTGAAAACAATTTGTATTTAAAAGTTAGAGAAATATTTTTCGATTTTTTACGGACATCTGCGTTTATCTCCGAAACGGCGTCAGATAGCTTTGCGGGATTGGTTTCATTCGATCGAACGGGGTCTCTTACGTTAGGAAATGTGTTTTTAACATTGAAAATAATTTGTATTTAAAAGTTAGAAGAATATTTTTCGATTTTTTACGGACATCTGCGTTTAACTCCGAAACGGCGTTAGATAGCTTTGCGGGAATGGTTTCGTTGGATCGAACGGGGTCTGTTACGTTAGGAAATGTGTCCTTAACATTGAAAACAATTTGTATTTAAAAGTTAGAGAAATATTTTTCGATTTTTTACGGACATGTGCGTTTATCTCCGAAACGGCGTCAGATAGCTTTGCGGGATTGGTTTCATTGGATCGAACGGGGTCTCTTACGTTAGGAAATGTGTCCTTATCATTGAAAACAATTTGTATTTAAAAGTTAGGAAATATTTTTCGATTTTTTACGGACATCTGCGTTTATCTCCGAAACGGCGAAGAGACCCCGTTCGATCCAAAGAAACCATTCCCGCAAAGCTATCTAACGCCGTTTCGGAGATAAACGCAGATGTCTGTAAAAAATCGAAAAATATTCTTCTAACTTTTAAATACAAATTATTTTCAATGTTAAAAACACATTTCCTAACGTAATTGACCCCGTTCGATCCAATGAAACCAATCCCGCAAAGCTATCTGACGCCGTAGGAAATGTGTCCTTAACATTGAAAACAATTTGTATTTAAAAGTTAGGAAATATTTTTCGATTTTTTACGGACATCTGCGTTTATCTCCGAAACGGCGTTAGATAGCTTTGCGGGAATGGTTTCATTCAATCGAACGGGGTCTGTTACGTTAGGAAATGTGTCCTTAACATTGAAAACAATTTGTATTTAAAAGTTAGAGAAATATTTTTCGATTTTTTACGGACATCTGCGTTTATCTCCGAAACGGCGTCAGATAGCTTTGCGGGATTGGTTTCGTTGGATCGAACGGGGTCTGTTACGTTAGGAAATGTGTCCTTAACATTGAAAACAATTTGTATATAAAAGTTAGAAGAATATTTTTCGATTTTTTACGGACATGTGCGTTTATCTCCGAAACGGCGTCAGATAGCTTTGCGGGATTGGTTTCATTGGATCGAACGGGGTCTCTTACGTTAGGAAATGTGTCCTTAACATTGAAAACAATTTGTATTTAAAAGTTAGGAAATATTTTTCGATTTTTTACGGACATCTGCGTTTATCTCCGAAACGGCGTCAGATAGCTTTGCGGGATTGGTTTCATTGGATCGAACGGGGTCAATTACGTTAGGAAATGTGTTTTTAACATTGAAAATAATTTGTATTTAAAAGTTAGAAGAATATTTTTCGATTTTTTACAGACATCTGCGTTTATCTCCGAAACGGCGTTAGATAGCTTTGCGGGAATGGTTTCTTTGGATCGAACGGGGTCTCTTACATTAGGAAATGTGTTTTTAACAGTGAAAATAATTTGTATTTAAAAGTTAGAAGAATATTTTTCGATTTTTTACGGACATCTGCGTTTATCTCCGAAACGGCGTTAGATAGCTTTGCGGGAATGGTTTCGTTGGATCGAACGGGGTCTGTTACGTTAGGAAATGTGTCCTTAACATTGAAAACAATTTGTATTTAAAAGTTAGAGAAATATTTTTCGATTTTTTACGGACATCTGCGTTTATCTCCGAAACGGCGTCAGATAGCTTTGCGGGATTGGTTTCATTCGATCGAACGGGGTCTCTTACGTTAGGAAATGTGTTTTTAACATTGAAAATAATTTGTATTTAAAAGTTAGAAGAATATTTTTCGATTTTTTACGGACATCTGCGTTTAACTCCGAAACGGCGTTAGATAGCTTTGCGGGAATGGTTTCGTTGGATCGAACGGGGTCTGTTACGTTAGGAAATGTGTCCTTAACATTGAAAACAATTTGTATTTAAAAGTTAGAGAAATATTTTTCGATTTTTTACGGACATGTGCGTTTATCTCCGAAACGGCGTCAGATAGCTTTGCGGGATTGGTTTCATTGGATCGAACGGGGTCTCTTACGTTAGGAAATGTGTCCTTATCATTGAAAACAATTTGTATTTAAAAGTTAGGAAATATTTTTCGATTTTTTACGGACATCTGCGTTTATCTCCGAAACGGCGTTAGATAGCTTTGCGGGAATGGTTGAATTCAATCGAACGGGGTCTGTTACGTTAGGAAATGTGTCCTTAACATTGAAAACAATTTGTATATAAAAGTTAGAGAAATATTTTTCGATTTTTTACGGACATCTGCGTTTATCTCCGAAACGGCGTCAGATAGCTTTGCGGGATTGGTTTCATTGGATCGAACGGGGTCTCTTACGTTAGGAAATGTGTCCTTAACATTGAAAACAATTTGTATTTAAAAGTTAGGGAAATATTTTTCGATTTTTTACGGACATCTGCGTTTATCTCCGAAACGGCGTTAGATAGCTTTGCGGGAATGGTTTCATTGGATCGAACGGGGTCTCTTACGTTAGGAAATGTGTTTTTAACATTGAAAATAATTTGTATTTAAAAGTTAGAAGAATATTTTTCGATTTTTTACGGACATCTGCGTTTATCTCCGAAACGGCGTCAGATAGCTTTGCGGGATTGGTTTCATTGGATCGAACGGGGTCAATTACGTTAGGAAATGTGTTTTTAACATTGAAAATAATTTGTATTTATAAGTTAGAAGAATATTTTTCGATTTTTTACGGACATCTGCGTTTATCTCCGAAACGGCGTTAGATAGCTTTGCGGGAATGGTTTCTTTGGATCGAACGGGGTCTGTTACGTTAAGAAATGTGTCCTTAACATTGAAAACAATTTGTATTTAAAAGTTAGAGAAATAATTTTCGATATTTTACGGACATCTGCGTTTAACTCCGAAACGGCGTTAGATAGCTTTGCGGGAATGGTTTCGTTGGATCGAACGGCGTCTCTTACGTTAGGAAATGTGTCCTTAGCATTGAAAACAATTTGTATTTAAAAGTTAGAAACATATTTTTCGATTTTTTACGGACATCTGCGTTTAACTCCGAAACGGCGTTAGATAGCTTTGCGGGAATGGTTTCGTTGGATCGAACGGGGTCTGTTACGTTAGGAAATGTGTCCTTAACATTGAAAACAATTTGTATTTAAAAGTTAGAGAAATATTTTTCGATTTTTTACGGACATGTGCGTTTATCTCCGAAACGGCGTCAGATAGCTTTGCGGGATTGGTTTCATTGGATCGAACGGGGTCTCTTACGTTAGGAAATGTGTCCTTAACATTGAAAACAATTTGTATATAAAAGTTAGAAGAATATTTTTCGATTTTTTACGGACATCTGCGTTTATCTCCGAAACGGCGTCAGATAGCTTTGCGGGATTGGTTTCATTGGATCGAACGGGGTCAATTACGTTAGGAAATGTGTTTTTAACATTGAAAATAATTTGTATTTAAAAGTTAGAAGAATATTTTTCAATTTTTTACAGACATCTGCGTTTATCTCCGAAACGGCGTTAGATAGCTTTGCGGGAATGGTTTCTTTGGATCGAACGGGGTCTGTTACGTTAGGAAATGTGTCCTTAACATTGAAAACAATTTGTATTTAAAAGTTAGAAAAATATTTTTCGATTTTTTACGGACATCTGCGTTTAACTCCGAAACGGCGTTAGATAGCTTTGCGGGAATGGTTTCGTTGGATCGAACGGGGTCTGTTACGTTAAGAAATGTGTCCTTAACATTGAAAACAATTTGTATTTAAAAGTTAGAGAAATAATTTTCGATTTTTTACGGACATCTGCGTTTAACTCCGAAACGGCGTTAGATAGCTTTGCGGGAATGGTTTCGTTGGATCGAACGGCGTCTCTTACGTTAGGAAATGTGTCCTTAGCATTGAAAACAATTTGTATTTAAAAGTTAGAGGAATATTTTTCGATTTTTTACGGACATCTGCGTTTATCTCCGAAACGGCGTCAGATAGCTTTGCGGGATTGGTTTCATTCGATCGAACGGGGTCTCTTACGTTAGGAAATGTGTTTTTAACATTGAAAATAATTTGTATTTAAAAGTTAGAGAAATATTTTTCGATTTTTTACGGACATGTGCGTTTATCTCCGAAACGGCGTCAGATAGCTTTGCGGGATTGGTTTCATTGGATCGATCGGGGTCTCTTACGTTAGGAAATGTGTCCTTAACATTGAAAACAATTTGTATTTAAAAGTTAGGAAATATTTTTCGATTTTTTACGGACATCTGCGTTTATCTCCGAAACGGCGTTAGATAGCTTTGCGGGAATGGTTTCATTCAATCGAACGGGGTCTGTTACGTTAGGAAATGTGTCCTTAACATTGAAAACAATTTGTATTTAAAAGTTAGAGAAATATTTTTCGATTTTTTACGGACATCTGCGTTTATCTCCGAAACGGCGTCAGATAGCTTTGCGGGATTGGTTTCGTTGGATCGAACGGGGTCTGTTACGTTAGGAAATGTGTCCTTAACATTGAAAACAATTTGTATATAAAAGTTAGAAGAATATTTTTCGATTTTTTACGGACATGTGCGTTTATCTCCGAAACGGCGTCAGATAGCTTTGCGGGATTGGTTTCATTGGATCGAACGGGGTCTCTTACGTTAGGAAATGTGTCCTTAACATTGAAAACAATTTGTATTTAAAAGTTAGGAAATATTTTTCGATTTTTTACGGACATCTGCGTTTATCTCCGAAACGGCGTCAGATAGCTTTGCGGGATTGGTTTCATTGGATCGAACGGGGTCAATTACGTTAGGAAATGTGTTTTTAACATTGAAAATAATTTGTATTTAAAAGTTAGAAGAATATTTTTCGATTTTTTACAGACATCTGCGTTTATCTCCGAAACGGCGTTAGATAGCTTTGCGGGAATGGTTTCTTTGGATCGAACGGGGTCTCTTACATTAGGAAATGTGTTTTTAACAGTGAAAATAATTTGTATTTAAAAGTTAGAAGAATATTTTTCGATTTTTTACGGACATCTGCGTTTATCTCCGAAACGGCGTTAGATAGCTTTGCGGGAATGGTTTCGTTGGATCGAACGGGGTCTGTTACGTTAGGAAATGTGTCCTTAACATTGAAAACAATTTGTATTTAAAAGTTAGAGAAATATTTTTCGATTTTTTACGGACATCTGCGTTTATCTCCGAAACGGCGTCAGATAGCTTTGCGGGATTGGTTTCATTGGATCGAACGGGGTCTCTTACGTTAGGAAATGTGTTTTAACATTGAAAATAATTTGTATTTAAAAGTTAGGGAAATATTTTTCGATTTTTTACGGACATCTGCGTTTATCTCCGAAACGGCGTTAGATAGCTTTGCGGGAATGGTTTCGTTCAATCGAACGGGGTCTGTTACGTTAGGAAAAATGTCTTTAACATTAAAAACAAATTGTATCTAAAAGTTAGAAAAATATTTTTCGATTTTTTACGGACATGTGGGTTTATCTCCGAAACGGCGTCAGACAGCTTTGCGGGATTGGTTTCATTGGGTCGAACGGGGTCTGTTACGTTAGGAAATGTATTTTTAACATTGAAAATAATTTGTATTTAAAAGTTAGAAAAATATTTTTCGATTTTTTACGGACATCTGCGTTTAACTCCGAAACGGCGTTAGATAGCTTTGCGGGAATGGTTTCGTTGGATCGAACGGCGTCTCTTACGTTAGGAAATGTGTCCTTAACATTGAAAACAATTTGTATTTAAAAGTTAGAGGAATATTTTTCGATTTTTTACGGACATCTGCGTTTATCTCCGAAACGGCGTTAGATAGCTTTGCGGGAATGGTTTCATTGGATCGAACGGGGTCTCTTACGTTAGGAAATGTGTTTTTAACATTGAAAATAATTTGTATTTAAAAGTTAGAAGAATATTTTTCGATTTTTTACGGACATCTGCGTTTATCTCCGAAACGGCGTCAGATAGCTTTGCGGGATTGGTTTCATTGGATCGAACGGGGTCAATTACGTTAGGAAATGTGTTTTTAACATTGAAAATAATTTGTATTTAAAAGTTAGAAGAATATTTTTCGATTTTTTACGGACATCTGCGTTTATCTCCGAAACGGCGTTAGATAGCTTTGCGGGAATGGTTTCTTTGGATCGAACGGGGTCTGTTACGTTAAGAAATGTGTCCTTAACATTGAAAACAATTTGTATTTAAAAGTTAGAGAAATAATTTTCGATTTTTTACGGACATCTGCGTTTAACTCCGAAACGGCGTTAGATAGCTTTGCGGGAATGGTTTCGTTGGATCGAACGGCGTCTCTTACGTTAGGAAATGTGTCCTTAGCATTGAAAACAATTTGTATTTAAAAGTTAGAAACATATTTTTCGATTTTTTACGGACATCTGCGTTTAACTCCGAAACGGCGTTAGATAGCTTTGCGGGAATGGTTTCGTTGGATCGAACGGGGTCTGTTACGTTAGGAAATGTGTCCTTAACATTGAAAACAATTTGTATTTAAAAGTTAGAGAAATATTTTTCGATTTTTTACGGACATGTGCGTTTATCTCCGAAACGGCGTCAGATAGCTTTGCGGGATTGGTTTCGTTGGATCGAACGGGGTCTGTTACGTTAGGAAATGTGTCCTTAACATTGAAAACAATTTGTATATAAAAGTTAGAAGAATATTTTTCGATTTTTTACGGACATCTGCGTTTATCTCCGAAACGGCGTCAGATAGCTTTGCGGGATTGGTTTCATTGGATCGAACGGGGTCTCTTACGTTAGGAAATGTGTCCTTAGCATTGAAAACAATTTGTATTTAAAAGTTAGAAACATATTTTTCGATTTTTTACGGACATCTGCGTTTAACTCCGAAACGGCGTTAGATAGCTTTGCGGGAATGGTTTCGTTGGATCGAACGGGGTCTGTTACGTTAGGAAATGTGTCCTTAACATTGAAAACAATTTGTATTTAAAAGTTAGAGAAATATTTTTCGATTTTTTACGGACATCTGCGTTTATCTCCGAAACGGCGTCAGATAGCTTTGCGGGATTGGTTTCATTGGATCGAACGGGGTCTCTTACGTTAGGAAATGTGTTTTTAACATTGAAAATAATTTGTATTTAAAAGTTAGAAGAATATTTTTCGATTTTTTACGGACATCTGCGTTTATCTCCGAAACGGCGTTAGATAGCTTTGCGGGAATGGTTTCGTTCAATCGAACGGGGTCTGTTACGTTAGGAAAAACGTCTTTAACATTAAAAACAAATTGTATCTAAAAGTTAGAAAAATATTTTTCGATTTTTTACGGACATGTGGGTTTATCTCCGAAACGGCGTCAGACAGCTTTGCGGGATTGGTTTCATTGGGTCGAACGGGGTCTGTTACGTTAGGAAATGTATTTTTAACATTGAAAATAATTTGTATTTAAAAGTTAGAAAAATATTTTTCGATTTTTTACGGACATCTGCGTTTAACTCCGAAACGGCGTTAGATAGCTTTGCGGGAATGGTTTCGTTGGATCGAACGGCGTCTCTTACGTTAGGAAATGTGTCCTTAACATTGAAAACAATTTGTATTTAAAAGTTAGAGGAATATTTTTCGATTTTTTACGGACATCTGCGTTTATCTCCGACACGGCGTCAGATAGCTTTGCGGGATTGGTTTCATTCGATCGAACGGGGTCTCTTACGTTAGGAAATGTGTTTTTAACATTGAAAATAATTTGTATTTAAAAGTTAGAAGAATATTTTTCGATTTTTTACGGACATCTGCGTTTATCTCCGAAACGGCGTTAGATAGCTTTGCGGGAATGGTTTCATTCAATCGAACGGGGTCTGTTACGTTAGGAAATGTGTCCTTAACATTGAAAACAATTTGTATTTAAAAGTTAGAGAAATATTTTTCGATTTTTTACGGACATCTGCGTTTATCTCCGAAACGGCGTCAGATAGCTTTGCGGGATTGGTTTCGTTGGATCGAACGGGGTCTGTTACGTTAGGAAATGTGTCCTTAACATTGAAAACAATTTGTATATAAAAGTTAGAAGAATATTTTTCGATTTTTTACGGACATCTGCGTTTATCTCCGAAACGGCGTCAGATAGCTTTGCGGGATTGGTTTCATTGGATCGAACGGGGTCTCTTACGTTAGGAAATGTGTCCTTAGCATTGAAAACAATTTGTATTTAAAAGTTAGAAACATATTTTTCGATTTTTTACGGACATCTGCGTTTAACTCCGAAACGGCGTTAGATAGCTTTGCGGGAATGGTTTCGTTGGATCGAACGGGGTCTGTTACGTTAGGAAATGTGTCCTTAACATTGAAAACAATTTGTATATAAAAGTTAGAAGAATATTTTTCGATTTTTTACGGACATCTGCGTTTATCTCCGAAACGGCGTCAGATAGCTTTGCGGGATTGGTTTCATTGGATCGAACGGGGTCAATTACGTTAGGAAATGTGTTTTTAACATTGAAAATAATTTGTATTTAAAAGTTAGAAGAATATTTTTCGATTTTTTACGGACATCTGCGTTTATCTCCGAAACGGCGTTAGATAGCTTTGCGGGAATGGTTTCATTCAATCGAACGGGGTCTGTTACGTTAGGAAATGTGTCCTTAACATTGAAAACAATTTGTATTTAAAAGTTAGAGAAATATTTTTCGATTTTTTACGGACATCTGCGTTTATCTCCGAAACGGCGTTAGATAGCTTTGCGGGAATGGTTTCATTCAATCGAACGGGGTCTGTTACGTTAGGAAATGTGTCCTTAACATTGAAAACAATTTGTATTTAAAAGTTAGAGAAATATTTTTCGATTTTTTACGGACATCTGCGTTTATCTCCGAAACGGCGTCAGATAGCTTTGCGGGATTGGTTTCGTTGGATCGAACGGGGTCTGTTACGTTAGGAAATGTGTCCTTAACATTGAAAACAATTTGTATATAAAAGTTAGAGAAATATTTTTCGATTTTTTACGGACATCTGCGTTTATCTCCGAAACGGCGTCAGATAGCTTTGCGGGATTGGTTTCATTGGATCGAACGGGGTCTCTTACGTTAGGAAATGTGTCCTTAACATTGAAAACAATTTGTATTTAAAAGTTAGGGAAATATTTTTCGATTTTTTACGGACATCTGCGTTTATCTCCGAAACGGCGTTAGATAGCTTTGCGGGAATGGTTTCATTGGATCGAACGGGGTCTCTTACGTTAGGAAATGTGTTTTTAACATTGAAAATAATTTGTATTTAAAAGTTAGAAGAATATTTTTCGATTTTTTACGGACATCTGCGTTTATCTCCGAAACGGCGTCTGATAGCTTTGCGGGATTGGTTTCATTGGATCGAACGGGGTCTCTTACATTAGGAAATGTGTTTTTAACAGTGAAAATAATTTGTATTTAAAAGTTAGAAGAATATTTTTCGATTTTTTACGGACATCTGCGTTTATCTCCGAAACGGCGTTAGATAGCTTTGCGGGAATGGTTTCGTTGGATCGAACGGGGTCTGTTACGTTAGGAAATGTGTCCGTAACATTGAAAACAATTTGTATTTAAAAGTTAGAGAAATATTTTTCGATTTTTTACGGACATCTGCGTTTATCTCCGAAACGGCGTCAGATAGCTTTGCGGGATTGGTTTCATTGGATCGAACGGGGTCTCTTACGTTAGGAAATGTGTTTTTAACATTGAAAATAATTTGTATTTAAAAGTTAGAAGAATATTTTTCGATTTTTTACGGACATCTGCGTATATCTCCGAAACGGCGTTAGATAGCTTTGCGGGAATGGTTTCGTTCAATCGAACGGGGTCTGTTACGTTAGGAAAAATGTCTTTAACATTAAAAACAAATTGTATCTAAAAGTTAGAAAAATATTTTTCGATTTTTTACGGACATGTGGGTTTATCTCCGAAACGGCGTCAGACAGCTTTGCGGGATTGGTTTCATTGGGTCGAACGGGGTCTGTTACGTTAGGAAATGTATTTTTAACATTGAAAATAATTTGTATTTAAAAGTTAGAAAAATATTTTTCGATTTTTTACGGACATCTGCGTTTAACTCCGAAACGGCGTTAGATAGCTTTGCGGGAATGGTTTCGTTGGATCGAACGGCGTCTCTTACGTTAGGAAATGTGTCCTTAACATTGAAAACAATTTGTATTTAAAAGTTAGAGGAATATTTTTCGATTTTTTACGGACATCTGCGTTTATCTCCGAAACGGCGTCAGATAGCTTTGCGGGATTGGTTTCATTGGATCGAACGGGGTCTCTTACGTTAGGAAATGTGTTTTAACATTGAAAATAATTTGTATTTAAAAGTTAGAAGAATATTTTTCGATTTTTTACGGACATCTGCGTTTATCTCCGAAACGGCGTCAGATAGCTTTGCGGGATTGGTTTCATTGGATCGAACGGGGTCTCTTACGTTAGGAAATGTGTTTTAACATTGAAAATAATTTGTATTTAAAAGTTAGGGAAATATATTTCGATTTTTTACGGACATCTGCGTTTATCTCCGAAACGGCGTTAGATAGCTTTGCGGGAATGGTTTCATTGGATCGAACGGGGTCTCTTACGTTAGGAAATGTGTTTTTAACAATGAAAATAATTTGTATTTAAAAGTTAGAAGAATATTTTTCGATTTTTTACGGACATCTGCGTTTATCTCCGAAACGGCGTCAGATAGCTTTGCGGGATTGGTTTCATTGGATCGAACGGGGTCAATTACGTTAGGAAATGTGTCCTTAACATTGAAAACAATTTGTATTTAAAAGTTAGAGGAATATTTTTCGATTTTTTACGGACATCTGCGTTTAACTCCGAAACGGCGTTAGATAGCTTTGCGGGAATGGTTTCTTTGGATCGAACGGGGTCTGTTACGTTAGGAAGTGTGTCCTTAACATTGAAAACAATTTGTATTTAAAGTTACAACAATATTTTTCGATTTTTTACGGACATCTGCGTTTAACTCCGAAACGGCGTTAGATAACTTTGCGGGAATGGTTTCGTTGGATCGAACGGCGTCTCTTACGTTAGGAAATGTGTCCTTAACATTGAAAACAATTTGTATTTAAAAGTTAGAGGAATATTTTTCGATTTTTTACAGACATCTGCGTTTATCTCCGAAACGGCGTCAGATAGCTTTGCGGGATTGGTTTCATTCGATCGAACGGGGTCTCTTACGTTAGGAAATGTGTTTTTAACATCGAAAATAATTTGTATTTAAAAGTTAGAAGAATATTTTTCGATTTTTTACGGACATCTGCGTTTATCACCGAAACGGCGTTAGATAGCTTTGCGGGAATGGTTTCGTTGGATCGAACGGGGTCTGTTACGTTAGGAAATGTGTCCTTAACATTGAAAACAATTTGTATTTAAAAGTTAGAGAAATATTTTTCGATTTTTTACGGACATCTGCGTTTATCTCCGAAACGGCGTCAGATAGCTTTGCGGGATTGGTTTCATTGGATCGAACGGGGTCTCTTACGTTAGGAAATGTGTTTTTAACATTGAAAATAATTTGTATTTAAAAGTTAGAAGAATATTTTTCGATTTTTTACGGACATCTGCGTTTATCTCCGAAACGGCGTTAGATAGCTTTGCGGGTATGGTTTCGTTGGATCGAACGGGGTCTGTTACGTTAGGAAATGTGTCCTTGACATTGAAAACAATTTGTATATAAAAGTTAGAGAAATATTTTTCGATTTTTTACGGACATCTGCGTTTATCTCTGAAACGGCGTCAGATAGCTTTGCGGGATTGGTTTCGTTGGATCGAACGGGGTCTCTTACGTTAGGAAATGTGTTTTTAACATTGAAAATAATTTGTATTTAAAAGTTAGAAGAATATTTTTCGATTTTTTACGGACATCTGCGTTTATCTCCGAAACGGCGTCAGATAGCTTTGCGGGATTGGTTTCATTGGATCGAACGGGGTCAATTACGTTAGGAAATGTGTTTTTAACATTGAAAACAATTTGTATTTAAAAGTTAGAGAAATATTTTTCGATTTTTTACGGACATCTGCGTTTATCTCCGAAACGGCGTCAGATAGCTTTGCGGGATTGGCTTCATTGGATCGAACGGGGTCTCTTACGTTAGGAAATGTGTTTTTAACATTGAAAATAATTTGTATTTAAAAGTTAGAAGAATATTTTTCGATTTTTTACGGACATCTGCGTTTATCTCCGAAACGGCGTTAGATAGCTTTGCGGGAATGGTTTCATTCAATCGAACGGGGTCTGTTACGTTAGGAAATGTGTCCTTAACATTGAAAACAATTTGTATTTAAAAGTTAGAGAAATATTTTTCGATTTTTTACGGACATCTGCGTTTATCTCCGAAACGGCGTCAGATAGCTTTGCGGGATTGGTTTCATTGGATCGAACGGGGTCTCTTACGTTAGGAAATGTGTTTTTAACATGAAAATAATTTGTATTTAAAAGTTAGAAGAATATATTTCGATTTTTTACGGACATCTGCGTTTATCTCCGAAACGGCGTTAGATAGCTTTGCGGGAATGGTTTCGTTGGATCGAACGGGGTCTCTTACGTTAGGAAATGTGTTTTTAACATTGAAAATAATTTGTATTTAAAAGTTAGAAGAATATTTTTCGATTTTTTACGGACATCTGCTTTTATCTCCGAAACGGCGTTAGATAGCTTTGCGGGAATGGATTCATTGGATCGAACGGGGTCTGTTACTTTAGGAAAAATGTCTTTAACATTAAAAACAAATTGTATTTAAAAGTTAGAAAAATATTTTTCGATTTTTTACGGACATGTGGGTTTATCTCCGAAACGGCGTCAGATAGCTTTGCGGGATTGGTTTCATTGGGTCGAACGGGGTCTGCTACGTTAGGAAATGTGTTTTTAACATTGAAAATAATTTGTATTTAAAAGTTAGAAGAATATTTTTCGATTTTTTACAGACATCTGCGTTTATCTCCGAAACGGCGTTAGATAGCTTTGCGGGAATGGTTTCATTGGATCGAACGGGGTCTCTTACATTAGGAAATGTGTTCTTAACATTGAAAATAATTTGTATTTAAAAGTTAGAAGAATATTTTTCGATTTTTTACGGACATCTGCGTTTATCTCCGAAACGGCGTTAGATAGCTTTGCGGGAATGGTTTCATTCAATCGAACGGGGTCTGTTACGTTAGGAAATGTGTCCTTAACATTGAAAACAATTTGTATTTAAAAGTTAGAGAAATATTTTTCGATTTTTTACGGACATCTGCGTTTATCTCCGAAACGGCCTCAGATAGCTTTACGGGATTGGTTTCATTGGATCGAACGGGGTCTCTTACGTTAGGAAATGTGTTTTTAACATTGAAAATAATTTGTATTTAAAAGTTAGAAGAATATTTTTCGATTTTTTACGGACATCTGCGTTTATCTCCGAAACGGCGTTAGATAGCTTTGCGGGAATGGTTTCGTTGGATCGAACGGGGTCTCTTACGTTAGGAAATGTGTCCTTAACATTGAAAACAATTTGTATTTAAAAGTTAGAGAAATATTTTTCGATTTTTTACGGACATCTGCGTTTATCTCCGAAACGGCGTCAGATAGCTTTGCGGGATTGGTTTCATTGGATCGAACGGGGTCTCTTTCGTTAGGAAATGTGTTTTTAACATTGAAAATAATTTGTATTTAAAAGTTAGAAAAATATTTTTCGATTTTTTACGGACATCTGCGTTTAACTCCGAAACGGCGTTAGATAGTTTTGCGGGAATAGTTTCGTTGGATCGAACGGCGTCTCTTACGTTAGGAAATGTGTCCTTAACATTGAAAACAATTTGTATTTAAAAGTTAGAGGAATATTTTTCGATTTTTTACGGACATCTGCGTTTATCTCCGAAACGGCGTCAGATAGCTTTGCGGGATTGGTTTCATTCGATCGAACGGGGTCTCTTACGTTAGGAAATGTGTTTTTAACATTAAAAATAATTTGTATTTAAAAGTTAGAAGAATATTTTTCGATTTTTTACGGACATCTGCGTTTATCTCCGAAACGGCGTCAGATAGCTTTGCGGGATTGGTTTCATTGGATCGAACGGGGTCTCTTACGTTAGGAAATGTGTTTTTAACATTGAAAATAATTTGTATTTAAAAGTTAGAAGAATATTTTTCGATTTTTTACGGACATCTGCGTTTATCTCCGAAACGGCGTCAGATAGCTTTGCGGGATTGGTTTCATTGGATCGAACGGGGTCAATTACGTTAGGAAATGTGTTTTTAACATTGAAAATAATTTGTATTTAAAAGTTAGAAGAATATTTTTCGATTTTTTACGGACATCTGCGTTTATCTCCGAAACGGCGTTAGATAGCTTTGCGGGAATGGTTTCGTTGGATCGAACGGGGTCTGTTACGTTAGGAAATGTGTCCTTAACATTGAAAACAATTTGTATTTAAAAGTTAGAAAAATATTTTTCGATTTTTTACGGACATCTGCGTTTAACTCCGAAACGGCGTTAGATAGCTTTGCGGGATTGGTTTCGTTGGATCGAACGGGGTCTGTTACGTTAGGAAATGTGTCCTTAACATTGAAAACAATTTGTATATAAAAGTTAGAAGAATATTTTTCGATTTTTTACGGACATCTGCGTTTATCTCCGAAACGGCGTCAGATAGCTTTGCGGGATTGGTTTCATTGGATCGAACGGGGTCTCTTACGTTAGGAAATGTTTAATTTAAACATTTCCTAACGAATGAAACCAATCCCGCAAAGCTATCTGACGCCGTTTCGGAGATAAACCCACATGTCCGTAAAAAATCGAAAAATATTTTTCTAACTTTTAAATACAATTTGTTTTTAATGTTAAAGACATTTTTCCTAAAGTAACAGACCCCGTTCGATCCAATGAATCCATTCCCGCAAAGCTATCTAACGCCGTTTCGGAGATAAAAGCAGATGTCCGTAAAAAATCGAAAAATATTCTTCTAACTTTTAAATACAAATTATTTTCAATGTTAAAAACACATTTCCTAACGTAAGAGACCCCGTTCGATCCAACGAAACCATTCCCGCAAAGCTATCTAACGCCGTTTCGGAGATAAACGCAGATGTCCGTAAAAAATCGAAATATATTCTTCTAACTTTTAAATACAAATTATTTTCATGTTAAAAACACATTTCCTAACGTAAGAGACCCCGTTCGATCCAATGAAACCAATCCCGCAAAGCTATCTGACGCCGTTTCGGAGATAAACGCAGATGTCCGTAAAAAATCGAAAAATATTTCTCTAACTTTTAAATACAAATTGTTTTCAATGTTAAGGACACATTTCCTAACGTAACAGACCCCGTTCGATTGAATGAAACCATTCCCGCAAAGCTATCTAACGCCGTTTCGGAGATAAACGCAGATGTCCGTAAAAAATCGAAAAATATTCTTCTAACTTTTAAATACAAATTATTTTCAATGTTAAAAACACATTTCCTAACGTAAGAGACCCCGTTCGATCCAATGAAGCCAATCCCGCAAAGCTATCTGACGCCGTTTCGGAGATAAACGCAGATGTCCGTAAAAAATCGAAAAATATTTCTCTAACTTTTAAATACAAATTGTTTTCAATGTTAAAAACACATTTCCTAACGTAATTGACCCCGTTCGATCCAATGAAACCAATCCCGCAAAGCTATCTGACGCCGTTTCGGAGATAAACGCAGATGTCCGTAAAAAATCGAAAAATATTCTTCTAACTTTTAAATACAAATTATTTTCAATGTTAAAAACACATTTCCTAACGTAAGAGACCCCGTTCGATCCAACGAAACCAATCCCGCAAAGCTATCTGACGCCGTTTCAGAGATAAACGCAGATGTCCGTAAAAAATCGAAAAATATTTCTCTAACTTTTATATACAAATTGTTTTCAATGTCAAGGACACATTTCCTAACGTAACAGACCCCGTTCGATCCAACGAAACCATACCCGCAAAGCTATCTAACGCCGTTTCGGAGATAAACGCAGATGTCCGTAAAAAATCGAAAAATATTCTTCTAACTTTTAAATACAAATTATTTTCAATGTTAAAAACACATTTCCTAACGTAAGAGACCCCGTTCGATCCAATGAAACCAATCCCGCAAAGCTATCTGACGCCGTTTCGGAGATAAACGCAGATGTCCGTAAAAAATCGAAAAATATTTCTCTAACTTTTAAATACAAATTGTTTTCAATGTTAAGGACACATTTCCTAACGTAACAGACCCCGTTCGATCCAACGAAACCATTCCCGCAAAGCTATCTAACGCCGTTTCGGTGATAAACGCAGATGTCCGTAAAAAATCGAAAAATATTCTTCTAACTTTTAAATACAAATTATTTTCGATGTTAAAAACACATTTCCTAACGTAAGAGACCCCGTTCGATCGAATGAAACCAATCCCGCAAAGCTATCTGACGCCGTTTCGGAGATAAACGCAGATGTCTGTAAAAAATCGAAAAATATTCCTCTAACTTTTAAATACAAATTGTTTTCAATGTTAAGGACACATTTCCTAACGTAAGAGACGCCGTTCGATCCAACGAAACCATTCCCGCAAAGTTATCTAACGCCGTTTCGGAGTTAAACGCAGATGTCCGTAAAAAATCGAAAAATATTGTTGTAACTTTAAATACAAATTGTTTTCAATGTTAAGGACACACTTCCTAACGTAACAGACCCCGTTCGATCCAAAGAAACCATTCCCGCAAAGCTATCTAACGCCGTTTCGGAGTTAAACGCAGATGTCCGTAAAAAATCGAAAAATATTCCTCTAACTTTTAAATACAAATTGTTTTCAATGTTAAGGACACATTTCCTAACGTAATTGACCCCGTTCGATCCAATGAAACCAATCCCGCAAAGCTATCTGACGCCGTTTCGGAGATAAACGCAGATGTCCGTAAAAAATCGAAAAATATTCTTCTAACTTTTAAATACAAATTATTTTCATTGTTAAAAACACATTTCCTAACGTAAGAGACCCCGTTCGATCCAATGAAACCATTCCCGCAAAGCTATCTAACGCCGTTTCGGAGATAAACGCAGATGTCCGTAAAAAATCGAAATATATTTCCCTAACTTTTAAATACAAATTATTTTCAATGTTAAAACACATTTCCTAACGTAAGAGACCCCGTTCGATCCAATGAAACCAATCCCGCAAAGCTATCTGACGCCGTTTCGGAGATAAACGCAGATGTCCGTAAAAAATCGAAAAATATTCTTCTAACTTTTAAATACAAATTATTTTCAATGTTAAAACACATTTCCTAACGTAAGAGACCCCGTTCGATCCAATGAAACCAATCCCGCAAAGCTATCTGACGCCGTTTCGGAGATAAACGCAGATGTCCGTAAAAAATCGAAAAATATTCCTCTAACTTTTAAATACAAATTGTTTTCAATGTTAAGGACACATTTCCTAACGTAAGAGACGCCGTTCGATCCAACGAAACCATTCCCGCAAAGCTATCTAACGCCGTTTCGGAGTTAAACGCAGATGTCCGTAAAAAATCGAAAAATATTTTTCTAACTTTTAAATACAAATTATTTTCAATGTTAAAAATACATTTCCTAACGTAACAGACCCCGTTCGACCCAATGAAACCAATCCCGCAAAGCTGTCTGACGCCGTTTCGGAGATAAACCCACATGTCCGTAAAAAATCGAAAAATATTTTTCTAACTTTTAGATACAATTTGTTTTTAATGTTAAAGACATTTTTCCTAACGTAACAGACCCCGTTCGATTGAACGAAACCATTCCCGCAAAGCTATCTAACGCCGTTTCGGAGATATACGCAGATGTCCGTAAAAAATCGAAAAATATTCTTCTAACTTTTAAATACAAATTATTTTCAATGTTAAAAACACATTTCCTAACGTAAGAGACCCCGTTCGATCCAATGAAACCAATCCCGCAAAGCTATCTGACGCCGTTTCGGAGATAAACGCAGATGTCCGTAAAAAATCGAAAAATATTTCTCTAACTTTTAAATACAAATTGTTTTCAATGTTACGGACACATTTCCTAAC
>JARFXV010002287.1:0-85932 GCA_031761425.1 Cosmopolites sordidus
TATAATATAAAACATATAACATATCAAAACTTAAGCATACATATTTTCAATTATAGTCGAATATTTTTGTTCTACCACTCTCCTTTTCACTTTCATCGTTGGACCTGAGAACATCGATAAATATTAGAAGTGAATTAAACGTTAGAATGATAGGTGGTTGCCTACCTAACTCTCCTGTAGCAACTGAGAAATCGATCGGTAAAATAGAAATTTTCTGAATCCTTTGGGCACGAGATGTTGCCTTCTCATTCACTCGATTTATAGCCTCTTGAATGGCGGCCATTAATTTGGGGTCAGGTCCGGCTTTTAAAACTTCTGTAACTGTTGTGGCAGGGCAACCAAGAGATTTTAACCAATTCTGAGTTGAGGAAAGAAGATCATTTAAGGGAACACCTTCTGAGTCTATCTCTGTCTTCAGCGAAAGAAGAACTGACAAAAACTTCCTCTTGTCGCCAATTAAGAATGCATTACTAACGTTAGGTAATTCTCGTAGAACTGATTGCTCTATAGGTACCTACAATATTAAATATTCCTTAAGTGCTCTCCCCTGATTTAGAACAGAGCAATAAAACAACTTTACTCTTTCTTTTTTACTTACTGGTGGAATATTTTCACCTCCAGCAGTAATAAGTAATTCCTTTAACCTTCCAGTAATATAAACAAATCCTTTTAGATCTACTTTTCCTAAGTCACCGGTATGAAGCCATCCTTCGTCATCAATAGCTTCAGCGGTTCTTTCAGGTTCATTTAAATATCCCATACATATATGTCTTCCATACATACATATTTCTCCTTGTCCATCAGCTTCCGGATTGAAAATTTTAGTTTTCAATCCGGGAATTGTCATCCCTATAAACACATTTGTTAAAACAATTAAGTTATTTTGGAGCTATTTACATTACCTATGCTACTTAAGTTATTTGCTGACTCTATCGCTAAAGTGTGTCCCCCACTAGCTTCTGACATACCAAAACATTCCATAATGGGGATATCGATACTCATAAAATATTTCTTTATGTCTGTTGATAATGGAGCTGCTGCTGAACAGAAAAATGTACATCTTTGTAGACCAAGAGCTTCTTTAATCTTTTTAAATATGACTGAGCTTGCAAAAGAATAGGCCCAAGATTTGGAGTGAATCCTAAATTAAAAATTGCATTATAAAAATATATCGAAATTATTGTAGGGTAATAATTTACCCATGTATCAAATCTATATGATGTTGCAGTGTGTATTGTTTTGCCCACGAAGCGATTGCCTTTTTAATAAATCCATTCTGAACAGCAACATGTTGCATTTTTTCGTAAATTTTCTCGTAAACTCTAGGAACTCCTAAAAACTTTGTAGGCCGAATGTCCTGCAGTGTATTTATTAAACTTCCCTTAAGGGCATTTTTATCACCAAAGTAGACTGCCGCACCTCCACACATCGATAAGTAAATATCTACTGTTTGAGCAGCTACATGACTCAAAGGAAGATAACTGACCAAAATTTCCTCACCGGGGCTAAGTCTAAGTCGTTCAAAAATTGCGGTAGCATCATAAGTTAAGTTATCGTGGCTTAGCATTACAGCTTTTGGGTTTCCAACTGTACCAGACTAATATAAAGGCAAATAAGTAAAAAGCGAAGAATGTTTTATTTTGTACTTACTGTAAAAACAAGTGTACAGCATTCGTTAATACCAATACGTCTCAGTCTTTCATCGACTAAATCATCTGGCAGACTTTTACCAATATCAATTACTTGCTTCCACTAAAACAAAATTAAATACATAGCGCTAACTAATACATATGCTCAAATTTCTCTAGTAATGACCCTTGTTTCTTAAAAGGTATATATATATATATATATATATATATATATATATATATATATATATATATATATATATATATATATATACATATATATATATATATATATATATATATATATATATATATATATATATATACATATATATATATATATATATATATATATATATATATATATATATATATATATATATATATATATATATATACATATATATATATATATATATATATATATATATATATATATATATATATATATATATATATATATATATATATATATATATATATATATATATTGTATAATGTATTATACCGGGTGAACATAAAAAACGTAACGTAACGTAAACGAACGTAAAAAATTATTATTCCAATTAGATAATTCGTCAAGAACAAGTTACGGTATAATCAAATTTTTACCGAATGAATGTCTTAATTTCATAGAAAATGTTGAAAAATGTACGAAGTAACTATGATTTAAAAGGAACAGGCATTAAAAAATGTTTGATTATATGCGATATATTGATTGAAAGAGAGGAAGTCGTATATTGAATTGTATTGGTGATATATTACTCTCAAATAAAAAAAAATTCGAGCCGATTAAAACCTATCTTGAATAACAATGTCAGCCAAAACGGAATATACATGTATATAAGGTTATGTTGTGTATTAAGTAGATAATAAAACAAAAAAAGATAGAAAATATCAACATCAAGATTCCGAGCGATAAGATCTACAGTAGAACACCTATTACGTCACTCAAATAATAGAAAAGAAATGGTCCTGATAGAAAATCGTGACCCGGTAGAAGAAAATTATGCCGAGGACCATATCTCGTATCATTAAATATGACACAGGGCTTAGAGCTTACCGAAGATCTAGCGAAAAATGACTGAGAGCTTTATGTAGCATACAAGTCACGAGAGCGAACGCTCTACTTGAGTGACATGCAAACGGAGAGCAAAGGAAACCCCGTTTGAAGAGAAACTCAACTGACAGAGTTTACGCTTATAGCTCTCGGGAAAATATTGGGAACGTGAAAAGAGGTCATCATCTAGGTTTAGTGACGGTTTGATGTGTAGTGTCGTACTTTGTCGACGAAGGCATCACTCAACTGCATTTCCATCAGAAGGGGGATCAAAACACGTGCAACAAACTATCAAAGTGATGTTTTGGAGAACGTACTAAAGTCTAATTTATATCTTCCAGCAAAATTCAGCGTTATTCCACAAGCCTACATCCACACAGCGTTGGTTGGAGTTAATCTTTGCTGAAGATTGTACCTCAGGAAGTCTAGACTTCAATTGGCTGGACAATCAGCTGTGGAACGTATTAGAGGAGATCTTCTCTAAACGTCACCGCAATAACGGGGACCTAAAAATTGATATGACGGAAGATGAGTCTACCTTATAAACTGCATAAGGGACATAACTTATGGAACGGTTTTGAAATTACGAAAAAAAATTATGTTTATCGGCCACATTATTTAAAATGTACCTCAAGCAAGCATTAAACACCTGAAAGTAAAATACTGCAACACGGAGAATATCCCTCAACAATAATGTACTATACACACTCTGCTTTACCGACGACCAAGTACGAATAGTCATAGACTACGAGGTATCCTTTATTAATTCTTTCTTTAATTCAATTAAATTCATTTATTAATTCACGTGTCTGTTATTAAACAGACGTGTTCACGTGTGTGGTATACACAACACCGAAAATGGGGATTAAAGATAAGTATAAAAAAGCGAATATATGTGCATCTGAAGTCGTAATTCTAGAAGACGGACAAACAATAAATCACTGCTGCCAATATAAATACCTGGGAATGAAAGATCATAATGATGGGCCACAATTTATGGATGCAGCCCAGCCATTGGTGAAACATTGTTTCAGGAGAAATTGGAAGAAAATTTACTGAAAATCATAAAGCTTCCCCGATATATAACATACCTTCAGAACTACTGAAGCTTGGAGGCAAAGAATTATCTCTAATCCAGATGCCTGCAGAGCGGCAGCAGGTGGTAATATGAACACTTCATAAGAAAGCAGATAAACTGAAATGCGAAAACTATCGTGGCATATTATTGCTTTGCGCAACTTATAAAGTTCAAACAAATATAGCAAGGCAAATGATATATCGAAAAACGAATGGGCGAATATCAGGCAAGGTTAGAAGAGGACGTTCAACGATAGTTTAATTGTTCATAGTCTGTCAAATAATGGAGAAAACAACCGAATTTGATACTCCTTTATTCCAGGCTCCTCCGCGTACAAGGAGTAGTAGTATACGAGTCCATGGAGGAAATAGGAATACCTATTTCTAAATACCTATAACTAAACTCATTAGATTAACCTGGATGACGATGTTTAATTCCAAGGCAATAGTAAAAATCGACTTAGATGGGCGGGACACGTGGCGAGAATGCCAGAAAACCGAATATCAAGGATTATCATGGAGGGGCGAATAGGGGGTAAAAGAAAAACGAGGTAGACTGGTAAAGGGCTACCGAAAATCGATTCGGTTGGAGGTGAAGGATGAAGGCGGTCAAGGATCACTAACGAACTGTAGCACCACAGGAAGGAGAAGAATTAGATTACTATAAAAATAGAAATAAACATGGTATACACAACACCATTATGAAAAGTATAACTACTAACAGCAACGAAGCATGGCAACTAAAAGGATCCGACAATACTCTTAATGTAATAGAAATGGACTATTGGAGACGAGCTGCAAGAAGAATCGCCAACGAGAAACAATGGAAGTCACTCATATTACAGTGGATGACATAAGAACAAAGAAGTGAATATAGTATGGGCATGTACTGAAGGGCAATAAGACAGTATGAGAATATAAAAAACCAGTTAAGAATACTCTAAAATAAGAAAAATAGATCCATCAATCAATTATCACAAAGGAAAACTAGTTTTTTTTTGCGAGTACCATGCAATGACGGAAATTATTTAAGTGAACATACATACAATAATTACTTGCATTTTTTGCATTAGTAATTCAAATTATTTTTTTTTATTACTATAAATAAAGTGTATTGCTTATTGCTCTTACGATGTTTAGCCAATGAATAACGAAATTATTCAATATGTTATGTTTATCCGGTGGGCCTTTTAAAATAATCCCCATAAGATATATAAAAACATTAAGTATGTTAAAACAGGTAAATGTTAATTGAAATGTTTTATCAAGGCACATGTGCGATAGCTAACTATTGAAACTAAAAATTATACGGAGAACTGATTCATGGAATTGCAAATTTTAAATTGCATGGCTCAAAATTCCGTAGGACCTCCCCGATTCGATACGAGCATGGTAAACTGTCGGACACCGGCTGTATGCATATACGTAAGAATGGAAACGGGCGAAACGCGTTTAAGCTTTTACCCGTGTCGATTTGTACAAATGCTTTTGTTTATTTTTCCTCGAATTACCGAAGGAAACGGAGCTTGTGTGTGATTACATTTAAAAAATTCATTTAAATACAAACAAATAAAATGTAAAACATTTTATAAAAGCTTCAAAACATTAAAGGAAGGCGTGAAGTGCTCAATGTTAAATCTCTCAGTAGAATCAAAGTTCAAAGATCAAAAAAAGTCTACAGCGATCTTCGACAAATGAAGTGTTGAAAAACAAAGATTAAAATCGAGATAGTTTTTCCACTGTATGGTATGTAATAACGTGTTAGTTGAAATAGAAAAAGCTTTAAATTTGTTATTGATGGTAAAAAGGTTTTCATCCTAAGCAAGTTTTTAATTATGATAAAACTGGTCTTATTTGAAAAAAAAACTGCCCAAACAGATCTACATTTATAAAACTGAAACAAGCACCAGGCTTTAAAACATTTAAGGACGTACTGACAGTGGTACTTTGTGCAAATGCAGCTGGCCATATGATCAAACCTAGAGCTCAGAGTCCACGTGCACTTAAAAACAAAAATTGTCCTGTTTTTTGACAATCAAATCAGAAGGCGTGGATCACAGCAGTTATATTTACCGAATAGTTTCATTGATGTCTTATTCCGAAAGTGAAAAGATATTTGGAGAAAAACAGTCTTATTGATAATAAACAACACTCCTGAGCATCATATATAACTAGCCGTTCGTAATTCTAAAGACGAGCCAAATATTAACTCATAGAGAGAGAAGGATTTAATTATATGACAGAAGAGGCACTGAATGATTATATATATGAACAACATGAAGTGTTCACTAACGACTAATTGGAAAATCTTGTCAAATCTTCTTTTCTACGATTCTTCTTCTTCTTTCTACGATATTTCGAACGGCCTATTGATGGTGTTCAGCCGTCTTTATCGTTTAAACTTCACAGACAAGCAAACAGGCGACTGTCAAAATCTCAGGAGGGGAATAATTATGTAACCTAAGCTGTCAATTAATATTAAATTAATGTATTAAGAATTAAAATTTTAAAATTTAATTAACGATTGTGTTTTTATTAGCATATTTCCTAGTTGTGTACTACATAGTTGTTATGTAATTTAAATTTTATTTTTGTAATAGCATAAGCATAATTGTTTTATGATATATATGCAATTTCAAATAAATAATATATTTTGTGTTTTTCTTGAATTTTCCGGTTTTAATTTTGCGTCATAAACCCAAAAATCCGGAGTCCACAAGTGGTTCGCTATTATTCGCGGTTTCAGTCATCCGCAGAGGAGGGTGAAACCAAACGAAGGTCGTACTATCACCGATCACTAACTACGAATTCGTCTGTTGATGTGGAGTGTTTTTCAAAAACGTTTTCCAAATGATTAAATGTCTTTCCAACAAATTTAATTTATAGTTGTTAATAGCCATGTAAAGAGATTTCCAATAAGAACGTCAGAATTTTGTAACGTAATAGCGGCAAAATATACATTTCAAACACTGATTGAAATGTAAATGTCATTCATAGACAGCTATGTTCAAACGCATTTCTGGTTTAATGGATTTGTGAAGAAAAATAGCTGCAGGATTTGGACAAATGATAATCCTCAAGTGGTTTAGCAGTTACCTCTTCATCCTCAGAAAGTCACTGAGGGTGCGTGAGTTTTTGGTCTGAAGAAGTGATACGATCTTATTTTTTTTTAAACTGATGATGAAAATTGTTAGTGCTAATGATGAACACTATAGGAATATGCTAACAAAACATCTTTGGTCTGAACTAATGTGGATATAAACAATGCTTTCTTTCAACAAGATGGTGTTTGTACCAAGACCAAGTTTCCTGGGCGGGTTATTTTAAGAATTAGTAATGTCAGCTGGAGATCATGCGATCTCACGCCCTTGGATTATTTTTTGTGTCACAGAAATAAACCCCGAACAATTCTAGACCTTAAAAAAACATTCAGGCCACGACCTGATATCTGTGAAAAGTAATCGGAAATTGAGTCTTCCCCCAGACGAAGTCGAGGGGGACATTTGAACGACATTATTTGAACAACATAATATCATTGTTTGTTCTTCAAGGCATAATAAAAATTACCGAATTATCACTTATAATCCTCATTCTTTCAATCTCAATGAACAACCCTTGATTGTATTGTTATTTTGCTCAATTATTAACGTGAAAATTTCACAACATCTTTAGAAAAACATATTAATATTATGATTTATATAAATACAAATGTTTCATGTATCGTTCAATAAAACTGAAAGGCAAAAAACCAAATCAACAGCAGTAATACTGTGAAATTTATAACAAATGTCAGTATCAGTTCTAGCAATCTAAAATACAAGGCTATTCAACACAATTAAAGTAGATTAGTTACCCGAATTAATCCGAAAAAATTGAGCAGTATATAAAATGGATCAATATAATCTTGAATTATAGCGACATCATTTTGAACAGTCTCATAGGTCAAGTAATATTATTTGTTACATTATCTGTTAACAGAAATTGCTATGAAATTTGATATTTTTAACATATTGTGTTGTCCAGAAAGTTCGTAGGGATTTATTAAGAAAATTTGAATAGTAAATAGTTTATGTAAATATATATTTAGTCTATTAGGTAATTATCATTATTATTTACAACTTTCATAATACCTTTTTGCCAATAATTAGCAAATAATTAGCTTATTGACAAAAAATTTCAACAGGTGTTTTTCACCTGTTCACCTGCAAAAGATTTTCCATTTGAACAATTTTGAAGGGAGCAGAATAGTGGTAGTCCGAGGATGCGATGTCCGGTGAGTAAGGTACAGGGGGCAAAACATCCCAATTGAAGCTCAACAATTTTTGCCGATTCTTGATTGAAACGTATGACCGTACATTGTCATAATGAAACACGACGCCTTTCCTGTTTGCTAATTCTGGCCATTTTTCTTCAGTTGCTGCCTTCACTGCATCTAAATGTAAACAGTAGAGGTCGGTGTTAAATGTCGCGTCGATCTTCAGCTACTATGGCCTTTATTTCCTCTACTCACTACCTAAAAACCGACCAGAACGATGTCGGTCTTTCAGGTCAGAATCTCCTCTTCTGAACCACCCCAACCACTTTTGCTCTGTGGTTTCCCCAACAGAATCCTCTCCGCAAACGACAGAAATCTTGGTTTTTTGTTTGGACACCGTTCCTGCCATTATTGAAATAAAAAAACTTAATGTTGCATAAATGCAAGTTATAGGCCGGAATTTTCAGTTTGAATCAACTTGACTAACGGGCGGCAAATCAAAACGAATCTGAACGTAAACATTGTAAATACCACAGGAATTAATAATATATAAACAAACATTACTAATCCAACACGGAGTTTTGTTTACAAGAGTTAAAATAGTAACTAATGAAAAATCTGTCGAACTTTCCGAACAACCCGATATATGATATTGTGTGTGTAATTAAACTTGCTCTAAACTCGAAGTGATTTATCACTAAACACCAAATCAATTTATTTAACTTGTCGACGCACGTTGCGCTAGATATGTTAGCATCATCAGATGATTCAATCACCACACACTATTATGGTAGGTGGTTGGTAAAGTGAGTTAAGGGTAGTTATCAATGAATCATCCTGATGATGGTAACATTGTTAGTAAAACGCACGTCGAAAAGTTAAATAAAGTTATTTGGGGTTTAGTGCTAAATCTCCCAGAGTTTAGTGTTGCACACCGAAGGTTCCAATAGAAGAATTCATTAAACTTACAGTTAAAACATCATTTTGCTTGGGTTCGCCGGTATACTGAATTATGGTTTTAAGTTTCGGCAAACTGGAACGAATGCTTAAGATTTTTTGTAATTGTTGATCATCTTCAACAACAATTATATTCGCCCTGCTAACATCAGCACAATATTTACATGCTTCAGGTGAATTCGTTGTATAAATTCCCGCCGCTATGCCTCTAAAATACAATATATCTTTAGTTTTAATGTGAAATGAATATTTCCATTTAATGTAATAAACTAGATATTGATTTAAGGTTTTTTTTAACGTAAATATAAAGTTCACATTAATTATTCAAATGTATGCAAATAATATACGTAATATAATTTAATATTCCTTTAAGATCGTTTTATATGACGCATGAACTGATGATATTTGATAATTAAAGATTACCCAGCAAATATAGCTCCTAAATCGGAAAGAAACCATTCGACACTATTGAACCCAAGAATACATACGGAATGTTTTTCTTCTAAACCTAAGTGTATAAAAGCCTTTGCTGTGGTTCTCACTTGATTTAGATATTCCCTGGAACAAGAATATTAATATAAAAGATCTGACCTGCTTGATGGACACCCTGTAGATTCAGGTACCAACAACCATGCAAAAACGAATTATTATGGTACCAAGACCACACGGATTTAGGTCTTACGCTCATTTTCGATAATAAATCACTACACTTTTGTTGTGGCACTGTTTTATTATGGTGTGTTAGTAACTACCCTTTTTTATTTTATTTTTTTTATTGCTTTATGGCTCCATTAAGTCTTCACTATAAGTTACCGTGACAACTAGAAAACAGCAATTTAACTTTAAACTATTTTATTTTATTTTCTTTTTTATTGCATTGCTTGTAAAGTTGTGCGTTCTCAATTATCCACATATAGAACTGCCCTCTATAGCACACCAGAAAAACAGTTGTAATATTGGTGGTAGATATTTTGGTGAAAAGTTATTTAAACGATCAGATGCAACGTATTCTTGATTGTCATAGATCTTAATTTTTCCACGACGTTTTGGTTAGGATTCATACATTCAAATATTTTTAAAAGCTGCAGTGCTATAAAGGGAGCGAATTTCCAATAAATAAACAGCTATAAATATATTTCTATAATTTCAAGTCCTCTGAAGTCCCTGAACCATAAAAAAAACACCAAAAACAAACATTAATTCAAATAGGATTCCGCCTCTGGTACTACGGAACTAATCTATATATTTAACCAGAATTAAATACAATACATTAACACAAGTTGATAATTCAACAGAAAATGGTCGCTTACGAGGTGTAAAAATAAACACTCTGACAACACTGTTGGCTTCTCCTCCGAAGGGAAGCCGGACCAACATCTGATGCCTTTACAGCACAAGTTTGAACTCCTAGAGTCAATTCTAGGAATTAATTTCGTGAACCAAGCAACGGTGCGCTATGAAGTTTTGTTTCATACTTTGGCACAGTGCTGCGGAAACTTTTGCAAAACTTCAACAGGCCTATGGAAACAATGTTTTGTCATGGTCCAGGTTTCCAGGTGACTTTAAGGTATTTTCAGGAAGCAGAAAACTCGATTGAGTATGAAACTCACAGTGGAATCCGGGATGTTGTACGTTATGATCGTCGTTTAACAACCAGAATTTGAACATTTTGACTACTGAATTGATTCACAAATTCACTTTCGCAAAGCTAAACTCCGAAACAAAATTTGAGAGTGCACCGTTGCTCAAAATTGTTGTCACTCATCTGAGTCACTTTCCAAAGGCACTAGAAAAATCCGCTTCCCGAAAAGAATTGCTACAAACTACCAAACTCGAAACAAGTTCAAACTCGGTCAAAAACGCATCAGATGTTAAACTATCTCCCCTACAGAGAGGAAGGCAACAGTGTCATTTTGCATTGCAACCAGTCTCATTACTTTATTTTTACACCTGGTATTTGATCACAAGTAAAAAAAATTAACTACTATCTATGCAGTGTCACAGTAATTTCATGTGCTTCAATATAATAACAGGGTATAAAAGAATTCTTCACCTCCATTTCAATCCAATTAGAAAGGACGAAATATTCAAGTCAGAATGATTTACCAAAGTCATCTATAATAATAGATAACATTGTATTATACTTTGGAAATTTATTTATAATATTAAACATTTCTAGACAATGCACTTTTCATTCACTTCAAACTTCAAACCGGTTTATTAACATTTGTCAAATAACATATATGAAAATGTTTACCTATAAGTCATAGTTTTCCAAATGTTTCCCTCTTTCCATCCCAATGCAGTTTTGTTACTAAACCGGTCAGCAGCTCTCTGGACATATCCAGGAACTGATATGGGTGGAAGTGTTTCGATAGCCTTTCCACTTTTTGGAATTCTCAATGTAACACATCCTTCTGCATTAGCTGTTACTAAACTATCGGCTGGCTTTACTTGATCTGGCCCTGAAATACATTAATTTACTTGTTTGTATTTGTATACACTTTTCAGTCGCCGAATGTTTGCGCCAAGCTAAAGCGTAAAGCCATGCTCTTTATTACGCCGGTAACCAGACTGGGTAGTGATTTTCAGACCTCTCAGTTGGCCACTTATTAGTTGGTAGACTTTTAATCGAAACTGACGATTAAGCAGAAACCAAGAGTTGATGGTCCAAGAGCCTTGATTGTTGTTAAATGTCTTAAGATACTGAAGCGCCTCTAATTTTAAATTAAACTATTCAACAACGAGGAAAGGCTTAAAGATCCAAAATAGATGGCCCTCCAACTGTTGAAAACAAAAGTATATAAATATGAAAATGGGAATTCCTAAAAATAATACAGTCTGAAGAAATATACTTAAAATAATTTTTTAAATGTCATAAATAGAAGAATATGTATGAATATTACATTGGTTTCATATACCTTTAAGATTTGACCACAGTTGTATATGTTTTATATCCATAAAGTTAATTAATTTTTATCGGATATTTATAAATTAAATCAAAGGATTTGTGTTATCAATATTGGTTTACATTGTCACGATGTATGAGTAATACAGCGCTGAATAATTTCTGATGATTTATGAATTATGTTAACGAAATTTTGACCTGTTTACACAAACTGCCCCAAAATCAACTTACTTTAATGAAATTGTACGGTGATCTTGACCCAGTGAATATTCAACTACAAGGTGTATTAAAAGTTGCATAATAACAAAAACGATTCCTTACTGTTTACATTGATGGTTGTGCGATTTGGCAAGATGCCGAACATCTGATTTTACGTCATACTAGATGAAGGTAAATGTCGAATGATAGTTCAAAGTCCTATGTAAAATATATCACTAAACAAGTATTTAGAAAATGATAATGAAAAAAAGTTCAAAGTAATTTGGCGCCATAACAATTTTATTTAATTAAAAACATTTAAACGTAGAACATTTCCGAACTACTGTTCTAGCAAGAATAATAATAGATTTTTTTTAATTAGATTTATATGAAGCTGACGTAAAATGTAGATATATTTAGATATATGTATACAAATGTATGGAGTAGTTTGACATATTTATATCGAACAGTCAATAAAAACGATGAATTCCAAAATTGTTCATACGAATGCAATTTAATATCATTATAATATGAATGGCAATTCAATTTCAGGGAAAATGAATTGAATACTATAAACGACAACACATTAAGTCTATTATAAATGTAAATGGATATCCATTTTAAAATTATTGCTGTGATTATATCTATTTTGTTCATGACTGACATAAATATCTTATAAATGAATCAATAATTTTGGCACAACTATACTAAAATAGAACTTTCGATATATTCAATGTAGATTAACTATATCTACATGCTTTATCAAAATAAACAAAACAAACCTAATACATAACGATTCAAATTCATGGAAAATATATATTAAAGTTATATATATATATATATATATATATATATATATATATATATATATATATATATATATATATATATATATATATATATATATATGTATACATATATATATATATATATATATATATATATATATATATATATATATATATATATATATATATATATATATATTAAATATAATGTGTATATATTCTTCAACAAAGTCACAGAGTCACAGAGTCACAACAAATTCTGGTTTTAATGGTATAACATGAATAAAAAGTTAATTATAAATAAGAAAAATTTGAAAAGCATCTGATATCTTTTACATACCCATTTCAAAAGAATAGTTTCCAACACGACAGTATTGTTTTAAGTTTTAACAGTTATACGAAATTAACCTAGAAAACCATTGCGATATGACATTTTTGTTACAACACTGTTTATTAAATGAAATCCCGCTAAAAACTACCACAATAGTTCACGTTATTTTTTCTAATTTATATATATTATTAATTTAAAACTTTATATAACAGTTTTCATTCAATATTATTTAAGTAAACCCACTAATCAACTGTGGCGTGGCTTCGCTTAAGTCACTTTGACAACGACTGAGATGCTTCGAAATGTTTAAACAAATTCTTGAATTGGGGGGGAAGAGATATCAGACGAGTTAATGCGTTATTTTCGCCAAAAGTTGTTCATGTATGGATTACGGGGAAAAAACCCGATAAAAGTGGCGTGTTCATGAACAACCAGAGACGGAATTGAGAATTTTTTTACGGGAAGTCGGTAAATATTTTAGTTCAGGGATTGGCCATTAAATGCTTAGAGCTTTTATTATCTCTCATTCAATTCACAGTTAGAGCAAGTGCAATTTTTTATTTAATATCGTTAACATAATTCGAAAATTAAAATTTTCTACTTTAACAATACTAAAAAATTAACATTACTGAATATCATTACTATGTACGTATAATAGATTGTGATTTGATATTTGCATTATAAGTATAAATCAGCTTGTGCCATATTTTGAAGGATTGTTTCATTTTGGGAAATACATTAATCACCACGCTATACCAATAATAAAATCTCTAACAATTAATTGATGTACGTATAACAGATTTTAAACATATGAAAGATTAGGTTTAATATGACGAATAAGTATGCTAAAATAATAAAAGTTAATGTATATATCTCCATCTTACTTTTAAAAATCCAAATGAATATCCCTACAACATTGAATCAAAGATGATTATAAAAAAATCTTCAGACAAGCGTAAGATCCCATATAAAGCTCGTAGGATCCACACATCACAGCACAATTTGAGAAATCGTATTATGAAGTGTAACAAAATTCCTTATTCCTTGTAGTCTGTCCTAAGATCTGAACTTATACAAAGAAACATTAAAGTCAGAAAGAAACAAACAAGTCACTTAGGTATGCGAGACGTGGATCCTCGCAAAGGAAACAGAAGTGTGTGAAAGTGTTTGAAATAAGGCTGCTTAGAAGAATTTTTGGTACTCTGAATGATAATAGAATTTGAAGGATTTAGATATTGACTATTGATCTAGACTATTTGGGAATTCACCGACTCAAATGGGCGGGACACGTGGTGAAAATACCAGAAAGCTGAATACCAAGGAGAACCATGGAGGGGAGAATAGGGGTAACAGAAACCAATGACAGGGTGGCAGGACAATGTAAGAAGAGATGCTGAAGAACTATTCCACAAGGAGGTCAAGACTCACTGACGTTTTGTAGCATCACGTGAAGAAGAGTTCGAAGAAGAAGAAGATTAATTAAAAAAGGGAAATAGCTTAATATTAGTTTACATTTATTGATAACATTTCACTTATTGTTAGGGTCATTTATTCATTTTTCTTTATAAAATCACGCATGCTTCACAATTCAAAATACATTTGTACGACCTATATTAACCTATGCTTTTGAAACGGTAACGTAGAGAAAACGGTTCTCTACGTCAATAGTAAAAGACCGAATAAGAAGAGCTCAAAGAGCAATGGAGCGAAAAATAATTGGTATGAAATGGAGATGAGGAGGAAGCAGAGTTGGACAGGATACATTGTGAGAATGACTGCTGCTAGATGGACCAAAGAAGTTCTATAATAAGCTGAGGCTATGAAGTAGAGTAGTACAGGAATGCGAAGAACTGCGGATCATGGAAGGCTAAAGGATAGACATATCTCCAACGATGGATGAACGCAAGTTGAAGAAGAATAAATTCGTGCCAAGTAAATTCGTACCAATTATTGCACCTTTTGACAATTTCATATATTTATTACATAAGTTGGCAGATGAGCTTCTCTTAGATTTTATATTTTTGTTCGTTTTTTTCCACTTATGAGAGTTTGAAAATAGATCCCAAATTCAATCAAATAAAAAAAATATATTTTTTGTACTATAAATAAGTATACGTTAAATTAAAAGGAAACGATTAAAAGGAAATTATAGCAATAAATCTGAAGTTCAAGAACTTAATGACCTTGGTAATGATATTAAATGATATTGATAATTAACGGTAATGACTAAAATGCTATTCAACAACCTGTTGAATGAAATCAACAAGTTAATAAAAACGCAATGTTCAATTACCCAAAAGATGCTAATTCATATTTTAACACTTTTTAACATATATCACTTCAATCTGTATATAGTAAATCTCTAATATCAGCACTCCTTTCAACTTTCACTTTTTCTATATTTTCATAGATATATTTTTATCAGACATACAAATACACCTGCAGCTATTTTGGTTTGCTCGCTAGCTCATCCAGTACATTCGGCCTTGTTACCAACGGACGCATATTTTTCTCCATAAGTTCAACGCAATAAATAAATATATTTTTTCTTTGACACTTTATAATAAATTCTTTTGAATTAAAGTCATAATATTATATCGGTATATAAATATTATTTATTTAGTTGCTTTTTATTAATTATCTGCAGGTTATCGGTATCTCCTTGGATAAGAGTCGTGGAAAATACAGTTTATATTTTGAGATTTATAAATTATTGTATTAAAAATCAAAAATCTGAAATTTTATTTGATTAAACTTGGAAAATAGATTCGTTTGTTTCTCCTCCTTTTGTATTTTATTTGGCCAATTGTATATATGCATTCGAAAGCCCTTTTCTTACTCTCTTACAAAATTATTGCCATCATTTTTCCTGAAAAAAAAATTTTAATGAGCTTTCAGGCTTTATTTTGCCTTTTACACTGGCTATATTTCGCCTTTCGTTGTGATTAAAAAACTACAGAAGCATTTACGCTATATATGGAGAGCCGCTATCGCCGATCGGACTGCTTGAGATTGGTTTGCCAAGTTCAAAAATGGTAACTTCGACCTGGACCACACGCCCGCTCTGGTTGACCGTCCAACTTCGATGAACACCATCTTAAAGCGCTTTTGAAGGAGGAGAATAGCTTGAGAAGATGGACTGCGGTGTTGTAACAATCTCCCGACATCTTCAATCTATGGGATTTACTCAAAACCTCGGAGATTGGGTCACACAAACTAACAAACAACAATAAGGAAAATCACCACAACAAAGTTGCTCAAAATCACGCCCGAAACCAAGCAAGATGCGGCCACGTGTGTGCCACAGAATCGTCACTGGAGATGAGAAATGGTAAAGTAAGGGAAGGAGTGGGTGGCTAGGGGAAACATGCCAAAGCCGAGAGTTAAGAAATATTTCCGTCCAAAGAACACCATAATCTGCGATTCGTGGGACTGGAAGGGTCTCGTGTACTGTGAAATGTTGGAGAAATACAAAACGGTCGACAAGGAACATTCTTGCTCCACAACCTCACATTAGCAAACATCGTCAAGGAGGCCTTCAATGATCTCGAATGGAAAATTCTTCCGCATCTGTCCTACTCTTCAGATCTTGCGCCAACCGAGTATCACCTCTTTCGCTAACTGTTTAACTCAATGAGGGGCGTAACCTTTGTCAACTGTGGGGACCTCAAAAACTGGCTTAAAACAACTTCTTCCAGTCCAGGCTCGGCGATTTCTGGTGAAACAGCATCAATAAATTGGTCGAGAAGGGGGAGCAGGTCGTGATCATTGACGGAGAGTTAATTTAGTGTTATAATTGTTGCTTTTTTCAATAAAGCTTTTGAATAAAAAATACGACGGGAACTAATGTAATAACGAAATGTGAATATAAAAACTATGTGAAATATATATATATATATATATATATATATATATATATATATATATATATATATATATATATATATATATATATATATATATATATATATATATATATATACATTACTGAAAGGCAAGAGATTGAACACAAAGAATAAACTAGGAATATACAAGAAAATAATAAAACCAGAAACACTTACAGCAAAAGAAGATAAATCTAAACAGTTTTGAACGCAAAATAGAACAACAATATTGGGAGCAAAGAAAATGGGAAACACGGAGTTCAGAACCCTGATGATCTTTCAGATAGACAACTGTTTGGAAAGGAAAATATAGTGAGAACAATCAAAGTACACAGAATAAAGAATACACTAATAAGAGACATCACAACATCGAAACCAGCATAGAACAGACCAAGATGGCGACCCAGACTCAGATGGAAATAAGAAATGGAAGAAAATATAAAGACACTAAGTACAGAGAGATGGAGAGAACAGATCACAGCTAGGAGAACACGAACATGACGGCAACAAAAAAAAATGTGGACTAATCCACCACATCTAAAGGGTTCCTTATACTGCCTATACTACTTATTCTGCCATATTAATTACTAATTGAAAAAGTAATTTAACATGATAAAAAGAGAAATATTATTTTTCTAATATCTGTGAAGTACACTTATATTACATTTCATTCAGTTAAATCAATCTATTTTAAATATCTAGTGTCTTATTAGTTATTTATTTCTCTAAAAATCGTATTCTATTCATTATCATTTATATATCATATGATATTATCACATATATATTATTTATTTCATTTATTATATTATTTACATATTCAGTCTTTATTGAGACCAGCAAATAATTTACTACTTAAATCGAAAAGTGTCAAGGCTGGTTCATTCTAATAGCCTGCTCCAATCTACATAACCTACTAGCATCAGTTAGAAATATTACGTGATTACTATTGACGGCTCATTTGCGAACGAAAGGGAATTTTATGGGCTTTTTACATGTCTTATTTTGTTCAAGAATAAATTGGAATAACTTATACTGAACCTGTAGAAATATCTCAAAAGTATTTTGATTATGGGTGTTTGTCAAAAATAAGACATTGCGATAAATACGAAATATTTTAAGAAGAAGAAGAATGCGTTGAAGGCTAGGGTCGCTTTGGAAAAACTTTTATGTCTTTTGTGTTTTATGTCATTCTCAGTCCCTGCGTTTCCTTCACTACAGAACCTATTCGAATCAGAATTTTTTCCCACCGTAGCGTTATTTTAAAGTGTCAATTTTCAGCTTCAAGGTCAGCAATAATTAACAAGCCAATAAATTGTAGACGCGATGTCGTTTAAAAGCATCATTTGAGGCAATACCTTCTTTTCACCTTTTAACTAAAAAAAAAAACTGTTACGGCTATACAGTATTTGTAAGAAATGGTTCCAACAATTCCGAACTGGAAATGTTGACATAAGTGATGCAAAAAATCTGGGATAACCAAAACAGTGAAAGATGAAAAATTGGAAGCACACTTGAAAGAAAATCCTTGTCGTACACTGCTGGAGCTCGGCAGGGACTCGTAGTAACATCACAAACTATGTTAAACGTTTATAAGCTAGGAAATATGGAAAAAGAGAGTCGTTGGGTCCTATGAACTTACGCAGAGAATAAAAGTAGTTTTGTTTTGTATCATTGCTCTCCAGATTCAAGAAAAATAACCGGCCTAAAATTATGGCCTGTGACGAAAAAGGGACCCACTACGGTAATCCCAAGTGGCGCAAATCGAGGGTCAATCCTGGTGAGCCATCAACCTGGTGAGCCTCAAAAATTAGTCAAACGGTCACTGATGACCATTCTCAGCAACGGACTCGTGTCAATGTCGCTTTAGAGGAAAAATAGCCTTATTCTGGTAAGGAGAGAAAGGAAATCATTTTGTTTCAGTTCAACATACGGCAACATATAGCGCCGAAATAACCCTGGACATGAGTACCGAGTTGGGCTAGGAAATTTTATCGCACTCGGCGTATTCTCCAAACCTGACCCCTTTGGATTTTCATCTCTACCGATCCCTGTGACATATCCTCATCTATTGAGGAAGACAAAAAACGCCTTAATGACTTTATCACATCAAACTTGCCACGTTTTTTTCGATATGAAGTTTTGCCGTTGCCTAAAAGGTAGCGAAAGTGTGAAAGTGAAGGAGATTACTTCGAAGATTAAATTATTATTACTTTTTTCATAAATAAATATCAATGGCAGTAAAAAAAAAGCTGAGGAACTAACAGAAGCCTTTCTTTTGAAATGAATTGATAACTAACTAATGAAAATAATTCCAGAAAATAAATTTAAATATTAACATAATTATGTAACATTTAATGTATAGTATAAAGTAAACATTAGATACATAAAACATTAACATATCATATAAAGTAGTAAAAATGTGAAATTATATTAATAGACTGATTATGGAATGATTAGTAATCAAACTCTTTGATTGAAGGTTTCACGCCAAAGGCACCAAGAAAATAGTGCAAAATGTGTTTGTTCGAAGTTCAGTCCAAAGGTTAAGAGAGTTCATTTTCAACTTACAACAAATACTTACAAGCTCTTATTTTTGCCGACATATTTGTTTTTAATTCTGCAAAGGTGACAACAAATCTGAAAAAAATATAAACATAATAATTGTACAGTGTAAAATTAAAAACTTAATATTGTATGTATTACTGTATTATTTATTTCCGCCAGCAAAAGTATGTCAAATTCTTTATTCTAAAATGGACTAGAACTAAAGTGTAAAATGCTCACTGGTTCCCGTTATTTATAAATATTTTCGTTACATCTTGAATGGGAAAACCTTTTGATAATCAATTAAGTAACACAAAAAAATATACTAAATTTCGTTAAAATTTGTCTATTATGGTATAATTAACAATAGAAAAGGTGTGCGTAAAATGTAACATAAAAAAAACAATAAAAGTACTATTTAACGCAAAATTTTTATTTAATTCTACGATCTAAACCATCAATTATTTCCATTACACTATTAATTAAAATTAAAGGGTTAGAGCGACATAAAAAAAATGTTAGTTGGACTTTGGCAATGTCGCTTGTGAAAAGGTAACTTTGCAACTATATATTTTATTTAAGATGGCGTGTCCAATGACGCAAATTTAATTCCAAAATAAAAACAGAAAAACAAATGTAAAAAAAACCATTTGAATTTTTTTATAATTTTAATATGCCTGTTAAACAAGATTGTAACATTAATTTGCATTTCTAAAAAATAAGAACTAATACGACCTTTAATCTCATATCTATAAATAAGTTGTATGTCTGTATGGTCTACGTACATACTCTATTCACCCACTTTATCATATAATTTCAAATTCATGTTCACTAAAGGTATTAAAAACCAATTTAAAGAAAATCTACTTACATTTTACAGCTGCAACTGTCGAAGTTAAAACGAATAACAGTCTTTTACTTCGAATTTGTTATTGATAAGAATTTAAGTGTTCATCAACTAAAAGAATGATATTTTATATAAAAATTAATAATACATATATCAATTCTGAGATTAGACCAATCACTTGTTTCTTTAAAGATGTATATTACATAGCGAATTATTTAGAATTCTGTGTTATTTATACATGCCGTTGTATTCACTGAATACGTGAAAATACACAGTGGGCAAGTGGAAACATTTAAAAAGTTCAAAAAACAAGGGAAAATGTTTTCCTGTGCTCCACGTAAAATTCTCAATCCTTCAGTCGCAATCAAACGCCAACAAGGATCTCCCGAGATCAGTCTCTGGCTTTAAGCCGTCATCAGTCGGGTTTTGAGTTGTACGTTCGAAAGCAACTGAAGGATTGACCAGACCCCTGACCATATTAATCGGCCAAATCGGATGGAAGCAGTATTGAAATGCAGCTCCACTATCCGGTGGTTTGTAACTGTACTACTGTCTGAAACCGTTCGGACCCAAACCCAGGCCCTATATTCAGATTCAGATATGCATGAGAATATACAGTGAGCAAGTGGGGAATATTTAAAATATTCCAAAAACAAGCAAAACATCTTTCCTGCGCTCCACGTAAAATTCTCAATACTTCAGTCGCCATAAAAAAATCAAGTGGAGCACAGGAAAAAATGTTTCCATGTTTTTTGAATATTTTAAATATTCTCCACTTGCCCATTGTGTATTTTCATGCATATATGGTACCTGAATATAGGGCCTGGGTTTGGGTCCGAACGGTTTCAGACATTAGTACTGTTACGAACCACTTGATGGTGGAGCTGAATTTCAATGCTACTTCCATCCGATGTGGCCGATTAATATGGTCAGGACTCTGGTCAATTCTTCAGTTGCTTTCGAATGTACAACTCGAAGCCCGACTGATGACTGCTTAAGGCCAGAAACCGGTCTCGGGAGATACTTGTTGGCGTTTGATGACGACTGAAGGATTGAGAATTTTACGTAGAGCACAGGAAAAAAAAATTTCCTTGTTTTTTGAATATTTCACTGAATATATTTTATCACTAATAATTTTACTAAACAAAAGTCAATTAGAACTATTGCAATCTTTATTAGGAATAATTAATTTTCAACAATATATTTTCAATTCTACCATAGTAAAATTTATCATAATTAGTTTCTTTTTTTTTAATTTTCATAATTACATTGTCAAATGCTAATAACATTACCTTGTTTTTTATTGTATACGAACGATTTATCTTAAACGGAACACTCCTCAAAAACCGTATATATATATATATATATATATATATATATATATATATATATATATATATATATATATATATATATTACCCGGTGTCCCAATAGTGCGATATCGGTTGATATCTTGATAAGGGCTGGAGATAGAGAAAAAGTTTGATTTTTTCTTATCGAACATCCCATATGGTCATCCATTTTTGCATTCTACTATTGATACTAAACATATTTCGTGAAGCATGTCCTATACCTAAACCCAATGTTTTAACAATATCTGCCATTTTGTAAAAAATATCCAGATTGCAAACTCTATTTTGCAATGTCATATATTATTTATTTTTTGATGTAGGATTATCATTTTTGGTAGGAATATTAGTGAAACTATGACTTAACTTTTAATTCAAACAAGATTTGTCTACGTTATACAGGGTGTCCAAGATAACTGAGATAAATGAAAAAAAAAAGCTTTTATTAAAACTTTATGAAGGCTTTATGTTAATAAAGCTTCATAAAGTTCATTGTCTTGCAGGAATCTAAATGCATCTCTGGAACCTAATTTCCAAGCCCTTTCGAATAATTTTTTTGGTAGTATGTTCACATACTTGCGAGCATTTAGGATCCCATCAGTGCTTAAACAATTTCGATCCCAACCCAAGCTATATACCCGCAGACCATAACATGTCCACCATCTCGTTTTACTCAGTGTATGATATTTTTAGAATTCAGCCCCATCTTATTTTTTCTCCACACAATATTATGGCCATTGGAACCAAATAAACAAAACTTACTTTTGTCACTAAAAACTGACTGCTTTCTCAAAATCTAAGGTGTAATTTACGTACTACGCGCGACTTTTGCTCCAAAACAAGAAGCAATATCATTGCTTAGTTCTTGAAATGAAGCCATTTTTTTCTAATAGAATTTTAATAGTTTTCTCTTAATTCTAATTGATAGTGATTTTGACCGTCCTTTCTTTATTTCATTGTCAATGCGACTAGTCTTTTCATACTTTTTCACTGTGTAATATATTGTAGATAAACTAAGCTTCAAATTGTTTCCATTTCATAGCGAATTTTCTTAGCCATTATTTATATATATATATCAATCCGTATCAATCTATTGCAGGATGCCTCTTTTTGATGTTTTTGATATCGGCAGTTTATCCTAATCTTTGCTCGTACCATTCGGTGGTCACTTCCCGCATTAAAATGGTTAAGGACAGTACAATTGCAATATATTGCTTTATCATTTGACATGATGTAATCAATTTCACTTGAGTCCAGATGGACTTTTCCTTCTTTTGATCTTTTTCTTATAAAACGAATTCATAATATAGAGTTCTTGTCCTTCAGCAAAGTCAACCTCTATTGTCCCGCTCACCATTTCCATATGGGCAGTTGCATTTTCACCAGTTCTTGCTTTTCCGATTCTGGCATTAAAGTCACCCATCAGGATTTTATACCTACACTTCTTTTTGGCTAAAAGTTGGGCCACATCATCATAAAATTCCTCAATTTCCTCATCTCTATGGCTTATAGTTTTGATTTGAACGATTTGAAGCTTAAACTTTTTATTCAACTGAATAACGCATTGGGCCTATATGTCAGATATACTTTCAAATTTGACTAGATTGCCTTTCAGCTTTCGATTAATGAGGAATACAATTCCACCATATCGTCCATTCTCCGTACCTCGGGTGTAGCGTACGTGGCCAGTTGGTTCAAATTCGATTAACAGTTCTTGCAGTCGAGTCTCCGTTTTCATTGTCCGTATATTAACCGTAGTAGTGTCAAAAGTCCAATGGCAGCCTGATCTAACCCGGAGATAACCCCCTGTCTTGGGGCAGATCTTCCCGCTGCCGTAGATAGTTGCCCCTTGGCCTCCGGGGAATGAGGGCCGTGTTTGAAGTTATACTGTCTTGTTGAAGGCATGGATCGTAATCTGCCACGCTGGTCCAATGCGGGTTGGCAGATTTTGGATCATGTTAGTCTGAGGCCTCTGCCTTGATCTGTCCGCCAAGGGTAACCCTCCCATAAACTTACGCTCCAGATGGCATAGCTCAAAGCTTCATTGTCCTACTGAAACCCCTTTACCACGTCAAGGTCTGATCCACAAACGAGGGTTGCTGTTTATGTATCCGGAATAATAAATAAAAACAAATATTTATCATTGAAAATGGTTTCATTGTTTTTCAAAATATTCTCCGCGATGATCGATATATTTTTGCATACGTTTGAACCAGCACTTTTTCCATTCCGATTGAGATATCTCCAAAACATGCATTTTTAACGTATCAACCGTTTCTTCTAGAGTCAAAAATTGTTGTCCACATAATATATTCTACATGGACGGGAGCAAAAAGAAATCATTGGGTGCCACATCAGGAGTGTACGGCGGATGACCTATCAGTTCGATGTTTTGACCGGTCAAATATTGAGTTGTTCGGTCCGATGTACGAGAGCTCGCGTTGTCATGATCTTGCGTCGCTGGTCGTTTTTTCTTACTTCTTCAAAGGTTTTTGCAAACAAATGATTTGATTTTGGTCAGAATTGATCGTTCTAAGATTCTCTAGAACAATGTAGCCACATACACGGCTTTTGATGCATCACGAATGTATTTTTTGATTTCTTGATTTTGATTCTTTGCACCAATCGACACGAGCCTTTTTTGAACGTTTGTCAAATTATGCGGAATCCAACGTGCACAAATCTTTTTCACGGCTAAATTAATTTATTAATAATTAGTTTATTAACTAAAAAATTTAAAGAAAGTCGTCCAAATCGGTTGTTGTGCCAGAAAATATCCATACTGTGCGCGAACTGATAAAGCATGATCGTCGCCTGATATACCGTAAAATTGAGGCATCCCTGGGCATTAGTATGACAAGCATGCACAAGATTTGACATGAACATTTAGCCGTAAAAAAGATTTGTGCGCGTTCGATTCCGCATAATTTGACAATCAAAGCTCGTGTCGATTGGTGCAAAGAAATGCTCAAAAAATACATTCGTGATACATCAAAAGCCATGTATAATATCTACACAGGTGACGAATCTTGGATCTATACGTTTGAGCTCGAAAGTAAACAGCAGTCGACTGTAAAGGTCTTTCAAAATGAATCAAACCCAACAAAAGTTGTTCGCGTAAGTAGCACTTCGCAGCAAATGGGCGCCTGTTTTTTTTGGAATAAATAGGCCTGTGGGTACAGTATTGTAGAGAATAGTAGAACGATCAATTCTGACATGACAATGCGAGCTCTCACACATCAGACCGAATAACTCAATATTTGACCGGTCAAAACATCGAACTGATGGGTCATCCGCCGTACAGTTCTAATTTGGCACCCAATGATTTCTTTTTGTTCCCGTCCATGCAGAATATATGATGTGGTCAACAATTTTCGACTCTAGAAGAAACGGTTGATACATTCAAAATGCATGTTTTGGAGATACCTCAATCGGAATGGAAAAAGTGCTGTGAAAATTGGTTCAAACGTATGCAAAAAATATCGATCATCGCGGAGAATATTTTGAAAAACAATAAAATCATTTTCAATGATAAATATTTGGTTTTATTAATTATTCCGGATACATAAACAGCAACCCTCGTTTGAGCCAAGAGAACAAGCTGGGTTCAGAACTGGGTTTGAAACAAATGATCGCCTGGAGATTGTTGAATCGATCATAGAAAAATGTGTCGACTATAACAAACCACGCGTTCTTATGTTTATCGACTATGAGAAAGCTTTAAAGCATGAAAGCGTAGAACAATATAATATGTTAACCGTCCTAGCCTATGAAAGTATAGACTATAGATACAAGCAACTTATTTAAAACATCTATAAGAGCGATGCTTTTTCCGTATAATCCGTAATTCATAGTGGACATCGCAGTATCGCAAAGAGATAATATACCGCCAAAATTATTTACCACCTTTTTAGAGTTTGTGCTCAAGAAACTTATTGAGAAGAAATAAGAATAAAGTTGAACTACCTGCAGATGATTTATTAAGAATATGGGTTTTAAAATAAACTGTACATATATATAGATATATATATATATATATATATATATATATATATATATATATATATATATATATATATATATATATATATATATATATTTTTAAGAAATTTTTTAAGAAATCCACATACATGCTATTTATTGTCTGTAGAAATTCAGTAAAGGGGATTTGTTCAGGTCTATTTGGTCATTTAGAAGGTTTTTCGCATCTTTCAGTCGGTTTATTTCTAAACTCTCCAGATGGTTTAGTTTTTTGCTTTTGTTATGTACATGTAGTATTTTAAATTCACTACTAAAACGATGGTTCTTATTTAACCGATGTGAGGTGTAGTTAGAATTATGACTGAAAGTTTTCTCAGTTTATTGTAGAAACTTTTTGTATTTATACCTCTTTCAACATCGAAAATAGCCAGTTCTGAAGAAGCTACAGTGTTAACAAAAGGCGTCAAATAGTAATAATAAAGTGGAAACCTATACAAAACAGTCTTTCATTAAATAGGCAAAAAATTATTCAATTGCAAAAAATTATTTACATAAACCAATAGACTTTTGGAAAAATGCCATATTTTCAGATGGAAGTATCTATAATATTTTTAGTTCAAATGGACGCAGATTTGTTTGGAGGAAACTAAATACGGAATTTCAATCGAGGGACGTTAAACCTATTGTGAAACACGGTGACCAATGTGTTGGTTTGGGATTGTATAGCTTGGAGTGGTGTTGGAAAATTATGCTTCATTGATGCTATGATGAATGCTGAAAAATATATTGATATTTTGGAGCATAGATCTAGGTAGATGCATAGATCTAGGTAGGCAGAATGCTTTAGTCAGTATGATGCCCAATTAACACGAGGGCTAGACAAAATTTTGAAAAAAGTGGACATTAAGGTTGTGTACTAACCATATAATAAATTAAGAGAAATCCTGGGTAATCCAGGACTATGTTAATCAACAAGAAAAGTCGGGGATTTAGGAAATTAGTTGTCAAGATTGTGATCGAAGGTTTATTGGGCAAATAAAAAGATCCATATTAACGAGATTTAAAAAACACATTGCCCACATTAGATATGGACGAAATGAAAAATCTTGTGTTGCCCAACATGCAATCGAACATGACCACAATATAGATATTAGGAATTTAAGACTTGTAAAAAGTGTAAATAACATTAGGGCTTTGGATGCATATGAAAGCATTCAAATAGAAAAATGTAAGAAAACCCTGAACCAGAATAAAGGACCGTTCAGTCAACTGTTTCAGTTATTAATGTAAGGCTCAGTAAACTTCACGTTTCATGATTTTTACACGCTTCATTATGTAGGGTTACCATATAAATAGAACATAGTTTAGTGTTAGAATTAGATAAAATCATCTCCTGATGATGCTAACATGGTGAGCGAACCGTGCGTCAAGAAGTTTCAAAAAGTGATTTGGTGTTTAGTGGTAAATCTCTTCGAGTTTAGTGTTTCACACCGAAAGTTTCAGTAGAAGAATTGAATAGTTTTAATGTTCACTTAATTACGCTTTTATAAAAATAAGTTATTTTGTTCATATTATTTTGTTTACATTATTTGTATTAATTTTTTTGTGCAACAAAATTATTTTCAAAAAAGTATATTACGTTTTATGCAAGAAATAATAGCTGGGCCAATTTTTTTTACCCAGTATATATTGTCATTGAAAAGTACAAATTTACTTGATTTTCTTCAAGCGAATCTGCATAATAAATGCAAGAACCAGATATAAAGAGAACAATTTTAAAAGGCATCATTGCAAGGTATTCCAGTGGCAGTTGGTTTTGTTAATTCATACCAAGATCCCTGAAAGTAAAGTTTTAATGACAAGAAAGATCAATTTATTCGAAGAACACCAGATTTTGCTCATAATATTATCAGATAATATTAATTTAAAACACCCAAAGTATTTGCTTATTGATATGCGATTAAGAATACGTGATGTAACGGCCTTTTAATGACCTCGTATATAAAAGTAAAGGTAATATGTCTTAAAAAATTTCATTTACCCTTTTTTAAGAAAAAGTACGTCATTTTAACCAAAGAATAGTTATTACCATAACTGCTATTTAATTATATCCTGGATCTATCGATATACTGATGATATTAAAGACAATGATTTAATTTATCACTTAATAAAAAAAGCCTTTGATGATTTTAATACAGTTGAACATGCTTTTAACGCCAACTATTTTTTAAACTTGATCTTATAAAATGAAAATTGAACTCAAGGAGATTTTCCGGAAAGCAAGTTTCGCTAATTATGTTAGCAAATCATCAAAACTTTGTTCTAATAAATTCTGGAATTGTTATTTTCTCGTTATTTTACATTATCTATTTCGCTATTTTTTGTAGCGTTAATATTTAGCTTTTTAAAACATGGTTTGATGCACATACCCTCAAAAATCACTAGGATTCACGATAACAGCGCCAAAAGCGCATATTCGATTTTCCATCTACTTCATTTTTCAACTGAAGACACGTGTTGCTGGAACCATTGAACTGAATTATGCTGCCACTAAAGAGAAAGCCAGGCTACGTATCTTCACATTTCAGTCAAAAGATCGGTCACATACTAAACACCCTTAAAATATTGAATCGGACGAATTGCAAGCACTGCTAGACAAAAAATGTGAAAAGATGCTCTGCGAGAAGCTTAGGCTTATGTGGCATGCCGTTTCCGTCCGTTTATATACAATGGACAATGTCCAGCTGGGATTCGTATGACCTGTTCAAAGATAAGAAGAAGACGATAAAAAGTAGGTTCTTGATAATAATTCTAAACGTAAAAATGATGTGTTGGCCCTAATTAATCTTTGACATAGGCACCAAAGCCTAATATACCCACCAGCAAGATTTTGTTTCATGACACATGCTGCGAAAGTGACATGGAGCGACACTGAACACTTCTTCAGACTCGGGAATTGCTGAATCCGGCTTATAAATTAGAATGGCTGCTTGCTTTATAAAGGGTGATTTTTTCTAGTGTGTCCGAACTTCCAATAAGGCTCGCTGTTAAACGAACTGTGAGTTTGCACGCAAGTCTGTAAATCTGTGTCTCTGGCACTATAGCATAATAATATGTCTGGCATAATAGTCTGGCAAATCATCATGGGACGTTTAACACAAATTGTCGAAATTTATTATCAAAATCAGTGTTCTGTGCATCCAATTTATAGAGCACCTCGTGAATTTGAACTTCGTGATATATTTGCCGAATGATCCACAAATTCCAAACGCATTTCACGCTGCTGGATATTAAATCAAACATAACGCAAAAAACTGTACGTTCCGAAGAAAATATCGCCACTCTTGCTGGCAATGTTGATGAAGATCCAAATTTTTCAGTTCGTCGCTGTTCGCAGGAAGTTGAGCTTTGTTATTTGACTACGTGGACTATTTAATTCAGAATTTGAGTGATATTGATCTGGAGGAGATATGGTTCCTACAGGACAGTTCCAGATGCCATAAAGCTAACGCAACAATCGATTTATTGAGGCAATAATTCAGTAAGAAAATTATTTCGTAGAACGGACCTGTTAATTGGCCACCAAGGTCATGTGATTTAACGTCTTTAGGTTATTTTCTTTTATTTTGTTATGTTAAATTTTTAGTCCATGCCGATAGTCCAGCAACTATTGACGCCTTGTCTGAATATAACTCTGACAATTACGGGCCTAAGACCCCAATTGCTGGAAAAAGTGGCCGGAAATTGCGCTTTGTCAGAAGTAGCCGCGGCGGACATTTGTCCGAATGGTTTCCAAGCATCTAATATTGCCAATAGTTTCAAGGAATCTAATTTGGGAATTTTAATTGATTTATTTCAATTTAAATTTCGAACGCAACTAAAACAATTACCCTATATATGACATTTCCCTAACACTTTGCACTTAAGGCATTTTCATTTCCAAAGTATATGATATAGGTAATTAATGTTTATTGGGTTACATGACATCATCCCGCTATGCAAATAAACCACAATTGATGCTTTTGCATAAAGTTAGAGAAATTTGGGTTCATCAAATCCGCTCTCGTAAACAAAGAGACCATTTAAATGATGTCATATTCAGTACATATGCTATTTCAAACAATTTTATTTCATTTTAATACCATATCAGTGCTATATAACACCTAGCAGTGTACAAGGTTCAGAAATTTATCGTAAATCCCTTGACTTAATAATAATAGATAAAAGTGACATTCGCTGAAACATTTTCCACGTAGTTTATGAAATAGAACTACACCTAATTTATTTACAGCCACAAAAGTTTCTTTAAAATGCCATGCAATATGCTCAGCTTAAACATTTGTTTTTCTAGATCCTGAAGCCAAAACATTTTTCTTATGGGTATGTGTTTACCATTACCAATTCCGTGTTTTCAGATGTCAAATGGAACTTTTTTCAAAATAGGTTCGTGGTACAGGTTAGCAGTCAGCAGTAGACAAAACAGGGAAGGCAAATTCTGAACATTAGTTGGTAGTTAGGTTTGGAAAACATTTAAAACTGAGGTACACAGAATTTATCCTGCGACTCGAAAAGTCTTTTTATTAATCGTTGTTTGGGTTTTGGATATATGAAACCTAAGTAGCTGCGTGATATTACAGGAAAGCTTTAGATATTTTTCAGTATTAAGATTTCAGTAAACAATAATACTGCTTTATTTTTGAAACTAAACGTGTGTAACTCTTAAAATAATGTTATAATAATAGATTATTATCTAAATCGTTAGGGTGATCAATGATTTAATACAAATCAATTAAAATTTGCCTCTTGGAAGTGGTAAGCAGTCACAGTGTGGCTCACGGACTGAATAGGGAGCAGGTATTTTTGACACAAAAATTGCGAACACGACGGAAATAATCGAAACTATTATGGTGGTGTATTTTTTTTTATTCAGTATCAATTATCATTTATTAATATTTCACCATGTTGAGGTTATATATTGGAATATTTTTTGAATATTCAAGTAGTTTTATATTCAAAGGAATATTTGGTCCGAAAATTTAAGTAGATTTCACATAAAATACTAAAACAGTTATTTCAGCCCGACCTTCATCTTAGCAGGGCTCTTTTTTCTATACAGTGATGGTCAATAAAATAAGAGTGGCGGAGCCTTAATATATTTTATTTAAACCCATTTTTACGTTATTTCTAAGACAATATTAATATTCCAAACAATAAATTTACCAAATATTTACAAGGCATACTTGGTATTAGTCTGAATATAAACAATTTCTTTATTTATATTTATACGTTGATATATTTTTGAAAAAACTACATGGTCAAAAATATAAGAGTAATTTTTATTGCAAATCATAAAAAAAAACTAAAACACGTAATTCTCTAAAAGTGGAATTTATAATTACTTTATACGTAATTTACGTCTTTATAATTAAATTACGTCTTTATAATTACAGAAGCTTAGTAATTTGTCGCATGGCCCTTATTCTTAATTACTGATTGACATCTTCTTGGCATGGAGTCGATTAGATGTCAGAATGCTTCTACAGGTATTGAAAACCAAACTATCTGAATTTCTTGCCACAATGTTTTCTTATTTGCTATTTTTTACCAGCGGGACCTCGTTATAACTCTTTCCAAAGGTTCTCGATCGAGTTTTGATCCGGGGACTGTGAAGACAACTTTAAAATTTTAATGTATCCTCTCGAACCACTGCTTCACTACATGAGCTCTATGTTTGAAATCATTGTCTAGTTGGTAAACTTACTGTAATGGCATATTCTTTTCAGAGTAATATATACTTACAGAATAATATATACATCAATACTTTGATGTTACCCAACCATGCTTCACTGTACCCAAAGTGTTACGTGGATTGAATTCTTCATTAATACGTCTTCTCACATATAATTTGCCATCCGAACCAAATAAATAAATTTTGTTTAAATCGCTAAAAAGAATATTTTTTTCAGTTACGTTGGAAATCCTCACTACAGCTTCTTTTTGCAAATTTTAACCTCTGTTTTATTATCTGTTTACGTAAAAACGGAACTTTCCTGGTTACTCTGCCGTATAGATACTTCAAGATTGAAGTCAAGATTTTATTTTATAACGACAGATGTAGCAAAAGGATCTTCCAAAACCACGCGTCCAATACGGTTATTCATTTTTTATTCGTTTTCTTAGAGTTGTTTTTGGGTCACATATGATTATTTCAAAAAAAATATTTGTATTGGCGTCTCAATTGCAAGATGAAACACCTTTCTTCAGCAGTGTTTCATATTTACTTTTACATAGCAGGAAGCGGACGAACTTTAGCTGCATCAACAAAATAAAGACATATTTTATCAGAATTAATACGCGATAACAGGTATAAAATTAGTACACTCTTTCTTTTTGACAACTGAAATACGAACCATTAGGAGGAAATACATTTTTTAAGAAAATAAGCAGCAATTTTTTTTTCTATCACTCTTATTTTATTAATCACCACTGTAATACCGGTTTGTACTGTCCAAAAATCATTGCTCTTAGTGTACTGATTATCCAGACAGCAATAAAAACCAATTTGTAACTCCAAATTTCACATATTAAAAATCCCCAAATATATTTTCAATAACAGATAAATTACTAAACTCGAAGAGATTTACGACTTAACACCAAATCACTTTATTTATTATCTTCTCGACGCGCGTTTCGCTAATCATGTTAGCATCATGAGCATTGGTTAGTTGCTTGACCGGACCGGGGGTGTATAACTCCTGGCTACTGTTATCTCATTGGGCGCAGTCCAAAGAAGTCAAAAACTCCCTTAATGTATATTTTTATACAAGGTATCCGAATAGTATGATATCGGTTGATATCTTGGTAATGGCTAGAGATAGAGAAAAAGTTTAAGTATAAGAGTTGTTCAATTAAATAGGCTGTATAATTTCAAATTGATTTTATCTATACATGTTTCATAAAATCGTGGCGGTTATATTTTTGTTTTTTTCTTACCGAATACCCTATATGTTCATCCATTTTTGCATCCTGCTATTGATTCTAAACATATTTTGTAAAACATGTTCTATACCTAAACCCAATGGTTTTACCGATATCTGACATTTTGTAAAAAATGTCGGAGTTCTAGGAGACTCTATTTTGCAGTGTCATATAGCATTTATTTTTTGATGTAGGATTATTATTTTTGGTAGGAAAATTAGTAAAACTGTGACTTAACTTGTAATGTAAACAATATTTGTCTACGTTATACAGGGTGTGCGGGATAACTGAGATAAATGAAAAAAATCAAAACATCATATATCAGTTTTTTAAATAGAATGTCTAATATTTTTTTTCATTTTACAATAATCCATAGACAAAATACTTCTATTTTTCTTAAACATGCCCCTCTACCTATCTGTCATAATTTCCGATTTTTGTTTTTAATATTTCGTTTTCAATAGAATTCGCCTTAGACGTTTTAATAATAACGTCAAAATTCAATTCAAATGCCAAATATTGTTCTAGTTTTTTAACGGTTTTTTAACTTTTAAACAGTTTTTATAGGATGCAGAAAGAAAGAGTGTACTTCTTTCATTATTAAATAGGAAAAAATAGTTTTATAATCTATTATTTTAACTATTGAAAAGAAATTTAAGCACGAATTACTTAAAGCACTTAAAACACGCAGATGGCATAGACGCTCTAGACAATCATGGCGTAGAAACAAATGAACCAAATGGTCAATTATTTGGACTTTGTGAACGGTCAAATTGTGTAGTACGGTGTGTAGTAACGAAAATAAATGGACGCAAGTGATCTAAATCTTTTTTTAGCAAGTAAAATTTACACGCAAAGATTCCTTAATTCCGAATGTCATTCTAATGCATTAGCGTTTATACGACTGAATAAGCGATTTGAAAGAACTGGATGTATCGATTATGAAAAAAACTTGGAATGGCAAAAAAGAGGTATGAGTGAAGAACACGAATATTTAGTTCTTCAAGCTGTAATTAAAAAACCGCATATTACATACAGGCAGGTAAAAAACGAGGTAGGCGTTAAAAAATCCACAGTGAACAGAATGACTAGAAAATATAAATTTCATTCGTATCATATACAACTGGTTCAAGAACTAAATCAAAATGATTTCGATCGAAGGCCTTAATGTTGTAACTAAGCAATAGAAGAAAATAGAGAAGAACCTAACTTTTTCAAGTATATTTTATTCGCGGATGAGGCAACTTTCCACAAAAATGGGTACGTCAACCGACATAACTTCCACTATTACAGTAGTGAAAATCCAAGATTCATTATCACTTTAGATCATCAACATAGATGGTCTCTTAATGTGTGGGCTGGTATTATCAGGGATCGCCCTGTAGGGCCATTTTTTTTATAGAGTTAATGGTGAAACGTTTTCTTCATTTTTTGCAAAATAATTTTGAACAGTGGATTGAAAAATTGCCTTTAACTGTAGCGAGATCAATGTGGTTACAGCTAGATGACGCTCCTCCGCATTTTAGCAGGCAGGTGAGACAATATTTGGACACGAATTATGAATATAACTGGATTGGTAGGTGATGGATGTTCTGTACCGTGACCAGCTAGATCGCCGGATTTAACAAAACTAGATTTTTTCTTATGGGGTTTTGTTAAAGAACAAGTTTATCAAATACCACCCACCACAACAGAGGACATGCAAATTATAATAAGAAATGTGTTTATGAGTATCAATGACGCAATAGTCATTGCAGTCAATAGTTCTTTTAGACATAGAGTCTAGAGTATGTATTGCACAAAATGGTAGAAAGATTGAATATTTAATAATAACATAAAACCTAAGATGAATTCCATTAAAAACGAAATATTAAAAACAAAAATGTAAAAATCTCGGAAACTATGACAGCTAGGTTAAGACATTAAGAAGAATAGAAGTATTTTGTCTTAAGAATATTGTAAAATGAAAAAATATTAGACATTCCTTTAAAAAAAACTGAGATATGATATTTTGAATTTTTTCATTTATCTCAGTTATCCTCAACACCTTGTATAATGTAGACAAATGTGTTTACATTAAAAATCAAGTCATAATTTCACTAATATTTCTACCAAAAATGATAATCCTACATCAAAAACTCCGATATTTTTTACAAAATGGCGGATTTCAGTACAACCTTTGGGTTTAGGTAGAGGACGATAAATGTTTAGAATCAATAGCAGAATGCAAAAATGGATGAACATGTAGGGTATTCGATAAGAAAAAACAAAACTATACCCCGCCACGGTTTTGTGTGATATCCTGTATAAATAAAATTAATTTCAAATTATGCAGCCTATTCAGTTACTCTCTTTAGTACTCTTAGATTTAAACTTTTTCTCTCCAGTCATTATCAAGATATCAACCGATATCGCACTACTGGGACACCTTGTATATAAATGCTTTCAAATATATTTTCAATAACAGATTAATTACTAAACTTAATTAACCACTAAACACCAAATAAATGTTTTATTATCTTCTCGACGCGCCTTTCGCTAACCATGTTAGCATCATCAGGAGATGATTCAATCTAATTCTAAAACTAAACTATGTTCTATTTATATGGCACCAAATAAAGAGTGTAAAAATCGTGAACCATGAAGCTAATCAAGCTTTACATTAATAATTATAACAGTTGACTGAATGGAATTGGTTCATGGTTTTTTTACATTTTGCTATTTGAATGCTTTCTACACTTTTAACAAGTCTTATTAATATTTATATTATGGTCAGTCTCGACTTCATGTTCGGCAACACAAGATTTCTCATCTCCCCCATATCTAATGTGGGCAATGTGTTCCTTATACGTGGTTAATATGGATATTTTAGTTTGCCCAATATACCGTCGATCACAATCTTGACAGCTAATGTTGTAAATCCGCGATTTTTCGTGCTTAAGTTGGTTGGTTTCTAAACTACCTTGTGAATTTGTTTTTGTTTTGTTCCTTTTGAAAAGTCCAAGATTCCTTCAAATAATTTCTTAAAATTATGTTTTCTATTAAATGTGCTTAATGGTAAATTTTCACCGAAGGTTCCAAAAGATGAATTGAACAAATAAAGTGTTTGTTGATCGCGTTATCGTAATAAAAGAACACATCCTCTTTTGCAGATGTGAGCGTTTAAACGGACAAACACCCTTCAATTGATTCAATAGTTGAGCCTAATATTCCGCTGTGATGGTCCTGATATGGTTCACCTCCTGGTCCACCACACTAGGAGAATCCCAGAAAGTCGTAGCCGTGATTTTTCCGGCAGATGAAACGATTTTAGTTTTATTTGGCGTCCTTTCCACTGTTAAGACTACTGCTTCGTCTATGGTGTGTAATGTTGTATACATATTTAATCAACTGTTATAAAACGGCGAAAAAACTCAGCCGGATCGAATTTAAATAACTTTAAACCCTTCTAAGGGGTGTTCATTCGAATACCAACGTGGCTATCCATCGAGGTTAGGAGAAAAAATAAAAAGTAGAAGAAAAACAATAATAGAGTTGTGTTGGGGATATGGTGAGAAAAGCAGACGATAGATGAAGAAAGAGGATAATTGAGTGGAAACCTAGAGAGGGAGAAAGAAGGGTAAAAAGACCATCACTCAGATGTATGTATGACACAGAAAGGTGACAGGAAAGCAATGGCAGTGCGAAACCCAAGGAAGATACAGTTAGAAGAAAAAACGGGAGACATATGTCCAACGATGGCCCATACATAGGTTGTTGAAGCCGTAGAAGAAGAAAAAGGCTAGTACCAAACCCAGATTAGAATCCAGTGGTCTCTATCCAGAGTCCGGAATACTTGAAATATATATTATAAAGTCGGAAACCAAAAGACACCCCATATTTTTGTGTATTTCTACGTTCTTCAATATTATTGATCTCTTCTTGTGTTTTATAACTGTTCTAGTCGTTGATTTTGCAAAAATCCAGCGGATAAGTTTGGTTATATTTTTCTACATCCGAGGAAGTTAAAAAGCCTATCTTTTATATTTTAAGTGCCAAATTGGAAATCAAGATAAAAGTTGGGCTCCTCATGTTTGCTGTGTGAGTTGTTTCTGTTTCTATGTGTGGAGAAAACCTACTGACCATGTAAGTGATTGTTACTTTTGTGTCACTAAAACAGAAGGGATTTCAAAAAAGCAAACGGACAAAATTCAGTATCCAAATTTGCCCTCTGCACCTCAAATTTGCTGTTTTTTTGTATCTATCGACAGTTGGGCAACAAAAGAACATTACAGTAAGAAAGATTGGACTCATTGAACTTCTTTTGAACCCGGTACTTCAAACATAAAGTATATCCCGCTTCTTAACTCAAAAGGATGCTTTTTTTCCGCCTCTCCATATTAAGTTTGGACTAATGAAAAACTTTGTCAAAGCCATTGGCAAAGAAGGTAATGGTTAAAGTACCTAAAAGAAATATTTCATCTATTAAGTGATGCAAGAAAAGTTAAATGAAAAGGAACTGACAGCTTGGAAGTGTTGTGTAAGTGTAGTAAAGGGATTTCTGGGCAGCAAGAAAGAAGAAAACTATAAAAACCTCATAGATGAACTCTTGAAAGCTTATGAAATACTAGGGTGTCGCATGTCCTTAAAAATGTATTTTTTACACTCCCATTTGGATTTTTTTCAGGAAAATTTGGGTGCAGTAAGCGACGAACAAGGAGTGAGGTCCAGGGACGTTGGAACCCATCTATGTTGGGCGACTACTACTCGTTTTTAAAAAGAGATCATACTACAAAACACAAGAGGAAAAATTGATGTTTTTGTCGCTGTCGCTGTCGAATAAAAAATATATTACATCCGATGTAATATATTTTTTATTGACATAATAATCAGTAATGTCTTTGCATAGATTTAACATGTTTTACATATTTATATTAAATAAATATTAGATTGTAAAAATATGTCGTCTTCTTTTTTTTGCCCACCACCTGTAACAAAGATACTGTACGTGTTGCTGTAATTAGCTTATCATTTTCGGATTTAGGACTACAAAATACTTCATATATATTTATTTTCCTCAATGTTACCGCAAAAAAGTTTAAATTTGTTGACCAGTGTAATTAATCAGATACAGTTCTAGAATTGAATCCCAAAACTAAATATATATAAAAAAAAATGATTCCGTATAATCTATCATTTTACGATTATTTAAAAATAACACATCTCTAGAATATCGATCAATTCCCAATTAATACCTATTATATATTATGAACCAACCAACATACGATTCTTCTGATTTGAACATATGATATATAGCCTGCGTCAGAGCAATATATTTTATAAATTGAAGTTTTTATTAACAACAGTTTAAACAATATTTTATTATAATATTATCATCACGATATTAATTTATAGATTAATAAGGGTTAAAAATAATTGTTGTATTTTCGATAAAGATAAAGGTTGTCAACATGGTTCATTAACAACAATTCTGTCCTGATAAATCGCAACTGTTACTAAGATTTAGTTAAACCATTAATGGAAATAAATATTCCATTTTATGACGTATTACTGTAAATTTGGTTTAAGACTAAGGTTTTACACAACGAGTTTGGTCTGTAAAGTTTTCGACTTCGAACATAACAACCAATTTTATTTGCAATAAAAACCTATAACGTATACGTAAATAAATCTACATGTAAAGCTGTAATTTATTCCATCAGGTAGCAAAGTTTTGTGCATTTTCTATCAGTTATAAAAATAAGGTATACACACGAGTAATGTTGAAATAAACGGGTTGTCTAAATAGAAACATATCATTGTTATAAAAGGAAAAAAACAACTATAACAAATATAACATTTTAATAAATATGTTTATTTATTTGAAATGAGATGCATTTGCAGCAATTCAATTTTCAGAGCGAGCAATTAGCATTTTTTGTTTTGTTTGTTTTTCTTCCATTTTTATTTTGTTTGACCAAGTGGATATATGAATTTGAAAGCCCTTTTCTTACTCTACAAAACTATTGCCATCAGTTTTCTCAAACGCTTATTTTTAATTAACTTTCAGTGTTTGAAATGGAAATTCCAGGCGGCAAAAAACTTCATCTTAGACAATGTCTATTAGTAAAGAAGCAGTAGGAAATATTTGGGCCGTATATATAAAGGACACTATAGCCAATCGTATTGCTCGAAATTGGTTTGCCAAGTTCAAAAATGACACCTTCGACCTGGAGGACACGCCCCGCTCTGGTTGACCATCCGACTACTACGAGAACCATCTTGTAGAGATGGACTGCAGCCTTATGATAATCTCCCGACACTTTCAATCTATGGGATTTACTAAAAAAAAAAACAGTGATTTCGGACGAGAAGACACACGAGACAAGCCTAAACTGTTCTTCAAAACTGATTGAATTAATATTCCAGTAAAATCTACATGCCTCTAATATTTAGGACCGGTTCTACAGTGAGATGTAATATACCAGGTATAAGCTATACTTGGAATAAAATTTGAAACGCCTGTAAATACAGCCCGCCGTTTCAAATGTTATTCCAAGCATAGCCTATACCTGGTATATTCTTGCATTGTAGAACCGGCCCTTAATCGGCTATTAAGCATTACAAGATCCTTGATATTTGTAATGTTTTCTTCTGTGGTTGACGTGAAAGATCCCCCTGAGCGAGGTTCATCTTCAACTGTTTATCTACCATCACTAAAGTTCTTGTACCGTTTGTAAACATTTTTTTTAACATAGCTTCCTCGCCGTAACTTTTTGTTAATATTTTTAATGCACCAGCACAAGAAATTTCGTATCTTAGGCAAAATTTAACGTAAATTGTTGGTCGATAAATATATCAATTTTAAAAAAATGTTCGATCACAAAATACGCTATAATATTTAACTTCATAAGGGAAATGATATACAACTTTTGCCAAGTCAAGCGCATTCATATCAACTTAAAAAGCAAATGGTTGTGTCGATACGTAAAGCGCGCGAATTTTAAGCAGTTATAGCCATTATAAGCAGATATTACTACTACTTTTGCAGCAATTCATCTCTTTGTTCTTCGACTATCTGTGTATGTATCAACGAGGATATTTTGTTTTCTATATCTGTCTCCTTATTTGACACATCATGCTCAGGAAGCCATCAATTAATCATCATCATCCGATTTAAGAAACTCAGAAAAGCGTGATAGCTAAACAAGAAAGTTTAAGCAAAACAAATAGCAAATCGAAGATTAACAATTCAATCTTTTTTTTATTTTGATAAAACAGTGTTTGTTTACTACAACAGGACAAATACTTTTTATTGGTTCTCATTTTACATCTGTGCATCGGTGTATGATGGGTTGCATCCACTATTGTTTACTGATGTTTCGGTGGAATCGGTCGGACTATAAATGACTAATCCTAGACACCTTCAGACAAGAAAGAAAAAAGAAGTAGAGGTCAATTTAGTTGATTGATATCTAGAGGATATCAATTAATGGTAAAGCTTTTCATTTTTCTTTCTACAGAAATACCTCGTAACTCCAAAATCAGTAGTGGCTACGATGAAAATATTTGCCCACAGATAGGTCCAGGATACGGTGACATCATAGTCAGCAGGCACAAATCATCCTCCTCATCGCGGAGATCACAAACATCGTGAACTCCATATTCAGACTGCACAATTTTCCAAGCTCATAGAAGCATGCTGTTGTCGCTGTGATTTACAAGAAAGATAGCAGCAGCTCTTCTGCAAATTTCAGACCAGTTATCTGATCAGTACTCTTTCCAACATAGTGGAAAGGACAATTCTTCATGCTTTTAATGACCACATCGACAGCAGATCATCCTAGACAATTTAGGTTTCGTGTAACTCATTCATCTCTTCACGAAATGACTGGATTGGCGAGTAAAGTTAATCACCCTTTTCAGAGAAAGCTGGTGTGTTTCTGAACGGGACGAACGCATTTGATAAAATATGTAACGAAAGAGTTTTTTATGGAGGCCATAGAATTTGACTTCGATCAGGACCTAAACATATTTAATAATTCCTTTCCTTTAGGAATTTAACCTCTACATGATCGATATCTCAAAGTTATGTGACCTTAAATCTGCTTTTTTCATAGACGACACATTTTTAATGCCAGATCACATCGTGTTTTAGCAATTAGGAAGAAATATATTTCAGAGACTACTAAATATGTGAAATTCTGAGAATTCCTAAATTAACCCTAGGAAGATCCAGATCACCAAAAAAGCTGTACAAGCGATTCCAAACTGCTCTACTACCAAATAAAAGTTCAAAAAGAAAAGCCCCAATTTCTTGATTGCAAAAAGTAACCTATCTAGGCTTGTCATTCGATAGATTACTTAAATGGTCCCCCAAATACAGCAATTTCTATGTAAGGGAACAACGTATTCTCAAATTACTATATTTCTTTATATATATAACCAGTAAACTGTCTCCCAGAATCAAAATTATTCTGTATTAAGCCCTAGTTAGACCCGTTATATTAAAGAGATCTCAAATTGGGTGCAAATTTCTTTTATACCCTTCTCCACAAACGCTCTAGACATTTTGAAATGGAGCCTGTGTGTGGTTGTTAACGCATTTTGCTTCTTTAGAAACAATAATATACCCCCCAAATCCGGAGTCCTCTCCCAGTTTCCAAACTCTTTGAAGTATCTTCCACGAAGCTTGTCCTTTTACTTGTCCTTATCTGTCCTTTTACTCAAAAGACTGAGTAAAAGCCAAGGTAACATTCTGGGCCAAGACTCTCTACCCCACGATCCTGTCTCCCAGTTCGGAGGAAATTCAAAACTTTAATAGTTAAGTACTAAAAGGCCAATTTTAAAACCTGGCTAAATTAACAAAAACATGTATTGTTTACCCGAGTTTATCGATAGATAAACATTTATAATGTCATTTGATCGTATCATCAAGAAATGATTAAATATAAAATCCTAATTACACTGAAACGTATGCAATATGTCATATTTCAAAAATAGTCGAGAACTGGAAGCTTAATTCTTGCAAGATTACGCAAGACCTCATTCTATAAAAAGTTTCTATACACGAAGAGATTTAACACTAAATATCAAATCACTCTACTTAACTTCTCGACGGGCGTCTCGCTAACAATGTTAACATCATCAGGATGATTCAATCTTCCACTTTTTCCAACTATATATCTATGTATGATAAATCAAAGACAATTTAATGATAAACATTTTAAAAATCAGAAAAAAAGGAATAGATTGAATCTTCTCCTGAAGATGTTAACATGTTAGAGAAACGCGCTTGGAGAAGTTAAATAAAGTGATTTGGTGTTTAGTGATAAATCTCATTTATTCTATATATATATATATATATATATATATATATATATATATATATATATATATATATATATATATATATATATATATATAAATATTTTTAAAAAATCAAAAAACGCCCTTAATCTAATTGATCTATGTATACAAAAAATGTAGATAAGTCCAGTAATATTACATTCAAGTTAACCAAATCTATTATTAATTATTTATTTATTATTTATTATTAGCTATTTATTAATTAATTTCTATATTATTTAAAAAATAGTTATTGTCAGTTAAAATGTTAGAAATCTACCTAATGGATATATTAAATAGATATCAGTGCCCTCTAGAATGAAAACTAATACTTACCTAATAAAAATTTCTTTTGTGCTGTGTAGATGTCGCTTAACACCGGTAAATTCATATTTTGTTGGGTTTCCTGTGGTCAGGCAATGACGGAATTCAAATATTATCAGACTGAGCTTACTGTTATTTTATGACTGCTGTGGCATGTATTTTTAGTTTATACACTTACTTTTATTTTTCTCAAGAACGTTTCCTTTAACAAACTTAATACATGATTTGAGAAAGCTTTTTGAAAATTGCAGTCATTAAATTATTTTAAATATTACCGTTAAAACATAAAATATTTGAACTACTTCAAGAAAACAAATTAAATGTTTTCATAGCAATTTCTTTAGTCACCTTTGTAAATAATTCTTATGTACCTCCTCTTCGATTCCACGTGGATTTTTCAAAATGATCATTTATTATATGTAACTATTGAAAATAGTATTTAGAATAATTGTTGAAAAACACTTATAATTACTATGATTAACACGCAACAATGTTATTCAACGTAAATATATCAACTTGTATAACTTTCAACAAAAGATGACCTAGATGTAAAATACCGGGTGATCATTTGAATCTATAATTAGAGTAGGCGTTGATTTTTGTAATAATCATCACAAGTAATCAAATTTCATCGTTTATTGTACCTGAAATGTTTAAATTAGATTACTAGATTGTTCTAAATCAAAGTTAATTTAAAATATTTTCGTGACTTTTTCAATTTTGATGCATCTTCTGCAAGTGTCAGTTCTTCTATTGGAACCTTCGGTGTGAAATACTAAACTCGGAGAGACACTAAACACCAAATCACTTTGTTTTTAATATCTCCACGCGCATTTCTCTAACCACGTTAACATCATCAGGAGATGATTCAATCAATTCCTTTAATTCCTTCAATTCGATTAATTAATCGTTAATCATTAAATTGTCTTTGGTTTGTCATATTTTACGTAGATATATCTATTACGTAGAAATCATGAACCGGGATAAAGGACCTATTCCGTTCAGTCAAGTTTTTCTATTGTTAATGTAAGGCTCAGTAAACTTCTCTGTTCATGATATTTACGTATTTCATTAGGCAGGTTTACCATAAAATAGAACATAGTTTACTTTTGGAATTAGATTAAATCATCTCCTGATGATGCTAACATGATTAGTGAAACGTGCGTCGAGAAGTTTAAAAAAGTGATTTGGTGTTTAGTGACAAATCTCTCCGAATTTAAGTAGAATGTAACAAATTCCCTCATCTATTGAAAAATTTCGTAAACGTAGGGATGTTACATAAAAATCTGGTTGTGGTGAAAAATTAAAACGAACGGATAACTAAGAACTCCATCAGGAGGTTTTTCCCGGAGACAGTTATCATACGGGATGTGTCAAAAAACGGAAACGGGAGATGAAAATGAAGTTCGTAAGGATTTTCTATTAGATACTCTTTTAACGCATGTAAACAAAAACCTGTATTGGATTAATAAAGTTTATTTACATATTATTAATTCATGTCATATTTACAATATTTACGTTTAGATTCGCTTTAATTTGTCTTCAGTTAGTCAAGTTGATTCAAACACGTATTGTTTTTTATTTCAAAAAGGCCAAGAACACTGTCCAAACAAAAAACAAGATTTGAGCAATTTACAGAGAGGGTTCTGTTGAACAGATCACGGTGCAAATGTGGTTAGCTCTGGCCGTCCTTCAAGCATTCGTGTTGAGAAAATAAAGGCCATAATAGCCGAAGATTTACTCACCATGGTCCGTGATGTAACAGATATATTAGATATTAACAATTCGACCGTTTTTGGCTATCTGAAAAAAGGGTACGTCTGCCGATATGATGTGTGACTCCCTCACAAACGTAGTGAGCGAAATCTGCTGGACCGAATCTCTTCGTGCGATCTTTCACTGAAAGAAAATTCTGAGACTTTAATATTTGAAGCAGATGGTAACTGGTGATGAAAAGTGGATTGTACACCAACCTGCAACGTAAAAATCATGGAGGTTGCTAAGGTAATCGGTTTTAAGTACGGCGAAAGGAATGGTGGAATTGAAATGGACCCATACACTTTGAACTTTTTCAACGCAACCAAACCCTTAACATCAAGCTCAAGTGTTCACAATTAGATCGGCTGAAACCAGCAATTGAAGAAAACCGACCAGAATTAGCAAACAGAAAATGCGTCGTGTTTCATCATGACAATGCACGACCACATGTTTCAATCAGAACCCAGTAAAAGTGCTTAGTGTCAATTTATTCACATTATTCACCTGACATAACACCATCTGACTACCATCTATTCCGCTCCCTCTAAACTGGTTTAAATGTCAAATATTTTCGAACCTAAGACGAGGTGAAAAACAAGCTGTTCATATTTTTTGTCAATAAAAATGCTAATTTTTGGCAAAAAGTTGTAAATAATATTGGCAATTACATTAGATAGACTAAATAAAAATGTACATAAACTATATGCGTTTCTCTTTCTCTTAAGAATATCCCTACGAATTTTCCGGAAAACCCGATAATAATAACACTATAAAATTGACATTTTTCGCAGACGAGGCTTTACGTTTTCCATCTGGTTACATACATTAGCAAAGTTATTGTACTTGGTCTTCTGAAAACCAACATAAATCTGTAGAAATTCTTCATTCCCAAAAATTGGGTTCTGGTGATCAGAGGTGTTCCTCGGAGGTGAATAATTTCTGTAAGTAATTTCTGTTTGAAGGCCTATTTAATGCTAAGAGGCACCGAAATAATCTTTTGCGACCTTTTTTGATAGCTAACATGACGACGAGCTGATAAATGGCTACTTCCAACAAGATAACGCATATACTAGAATTTTTTAATCCTCGAAATCCGGATTTAAACAGCATTGATTATTTTATTTTTCCGTACCTTAAAAACAAATGTCCAAAGATAATCTACAAACCCTTGAGGAACTGAGACATGCAATTACTAAAGTATGTAAAAACACGATCCCTCCAATGTTACAAAATGCCTTTGGCAATTGAATAAGCGTGTTTTAAGTTGCATTAAAGTTGAAGGAGGCCACTTTTAAGATCTCTTATAGGTAGTTGTAATGTGTATGTAATAAAATGTTATAAAAACTTATGTTTTATAAAATTCCGCAAATTCTGATTATAAATTCAAATGATCACATGGTATTTAAAACAATGAATAGAGCTTCAAGGTTGTTATAGATTGTTTAATAATTGCTGTTTATTTTTCTGATATAAAACTAAAAATAAAAGAAAAATCCCGTATAAACAAATTCATGATATTTCACTTCTGCAGTTATACTTTTGATTCATATTTAAAATTAGTTAATCAGCAATTAATAATCAGTCTGACCCAAAAACATAATTGAAAATCATTAACCAAACGAAATTATCCCAATGTTATTTTATATTCGGTTTAGCGCATACACCATCTGATCGAGTGATTATCAATAAAAGTTGCCTGAAAGCAAGGTTATCTTTGTTGATCTAAATGAATGAATGTTTTTAAAATAAATTATATTCTATTATCTAATTGAATCTACCAGAGTGTTTGAAAAGTTACAGTTTAAACTTCGAGACGCATCAGCAATTGAGACTATTTAGTGACTGCATTTACAGCTTAACGTGGACTCCGAAACATGGTCATCAGATGTCGGTTAACCGGAATCATTAACCTTTGGTTTGTGCTTAACCTTTAATTTCTTGAAAGCCGCATTGGCGAGTGATCAATGTAGAAGACCTTTCAGAAGGTGTCAGACCTTACCCAGCTTTGTTACTGATATAACTGAGGAATATTTAAGTGATATATCGAATTGCAAGCTTAGATAGGTTGCTTTTTGCAACCAAGAAATGGCAACTTTGTTTACAAAGCATCCTTTGATTATCGACTGGGTCTTCATAAGATCAGAAATTTGCTTGCAGCATTAAGATGTAATTAAATTTGTTCCAGATTATTGAAATATGTAATAATAAAAGTATGTGTCATTCACAAAAAGGATTTAACGTCAGGGAACCGTAGGATATCGGCCATGTAGAGATAGTGTAAAGCCCAGTGCAATAGGAAAACTCTGGTGAACTTCCGACCCTATGGGATTTCTCATAAAAAAAGTGGATTTTAGATTTATTTTGAACGATCTACATTCCAGAAAAAAAGTAGTCTAGGAAAATATAATTTGACTCTCATTTCATTTTGGTTTTCGTTTCATTTCTTCAGCAGTATTTTTCCCCAATTAAAATTCGTCATTGTGTTTAATAGCGTTTTGTTGGGTTATGTTGATTGACATAATATATTAATTAGAATTCAAACAACATTACAAAGCAATCTGTTGAATGTTTTTATAAATTTGTAGAGGGTGGCCAATAAGTAAGGGGATTTTTTTTAACAAAACAACAATACAAAAAAATCATTTATATTAGTGTTCAGTTGAAAGAAGGAAATTATATATCGATAATAATATTAAATACATGTATTCGTTAGATCTTTTGGTAACGTTTCTTGAATGATTTTCCAAATGTTAATCATTAATTAATTGTCTTTGGTTTATCATACACAGATAAATATTTGGAGAAAGTGAAAAAATAACATAAACCCTATCTTGAGATAACCCCAAAAGAAAAGATTGACATTGTTAGACCTTGTGATCTTAGTGACTAGATGATGTAGTCAAAATTAAGAATTAGACTTGATGTCTCTGAAAGTGCAGATTTACCTCTCTTATTTAAACCATATAGTGTAAAACTCTCCTATAACGTTCACAAAAATGTAATAAAATGTCTATTCCTCACACTACCACAATTTGTTTTTAACGTATGTATTCTCTAAATCGCTTGCCGTTGTAAAGTCTGGGCCTTCGCAGTTTCCTTTGATTTTAACAATAAACGCCGCCACCTCTTTGTGTGTGATGAAAGCAGCCGGGTATTTCTTAAAATTTCTTTGTGGTAAGAACCTTCCATACCCTGAAAAATTATTGGTCTTACATTTGTGGGTGATTCCCGATTTAGTTTACTAATTCAAATTGTGTTGTAATGTTTGTTGCCTCGGGCCAATTTTTAGGTTTTATTCTTAAAGGGCGGATAAACTAGTAGAAATTTGTCCCAGTAGCAAAGTAACTTTCTTTAACACCACAAATGGTTTTAAAGAAACATACATTTAACTGAGTTAAATCAAAATTGCTTCTGCTCATGACGTTTTAATACTAAACACGAGCATATTTGCCACTAAACACCAAATCACTTATTTAACCCTCTCGATGCACGTTTCGTCTAACGATGTTAGCATCATCAGGAGATGCTTCAATCTACCACTTTTTCTAACTATTTATCTATATACCCGGTCTGTAAATATGAAACCGGAATTTGCTCATAGATGGCCCTAGCTGTCAATGTAGTTACTTGTTGACATCTGACAAAGATTTTCAACTCACAACAATACAAGTTTCATAGAACAGCATAGTTGGTAATAGCGTTGAACATGTCGAATTTTATACTTGGAAACTACGATTTACGGTCAGCATTGGTTTTTTGTTACCATTTGAAGAATACTGCTTCAGAATCGCATCGAATGCTTGTCGAAGCTTACGGTGAGCATGCTCTTGGTAAATCACATTGCTTTGAGTGGTTTAAAACATTCAAAATGGGTGATTTTAACGTGAGAAATGAAGAACGTGGAAAACCATCGAAAAAGTTTGAAGACAGCGAATTGCAAATATTGTTAGATGAGGATGATACCCAAACGCAACAACTCGCCGATCAATTAAATGTGATACGAGAAGCCGTCTCTATACGTTTAAAACTCATGGGAAAGACCCAGAAGATGGGAAAATGGGTTCCACATGAACTGAATGAAAAGCAGCAGGAAAACCGAAAAACCATTTGCGAAATGCTGTTCGCCAGGTTTACAACGGAAAGTCATTTCTCCATCGAATTGTGACTGGCGATGAAAAGTGGACAAATTTTGAGAATCCTGTGCGTAAAAGATCATGGGTAACTCCAGGCGAACCATCGACATCGACTGCAAGGCCAAGTAGCTATAGACGGAAGACATTGCTCTGTGTTTGGTGAGATCAGAAGTGTGTTACCTATTATGAGCTGCTGAAAAATGACCAGAATATCATAAAAGGCAAGTTATTTTGCTTCATAATAATACATCATCATATACAGCAAAATGGGCGATAGTTTTTTTGGCGTGGCATCCACAAATTGACAGGTGGGAACAATGTATAGATAGCGATTTAGATCATTTTCATAAAATAAACGTGTATTTTCTATACAAAAATTCCGGTTTCATATTTTCTGATGATGCTATCATGATTAGCGAAACGTGTGTCGAAAAGTTTAAAAAAGTGATTTGGTATTTAGTGGTAAAACTCTTCGAGTTCAGTGTATCACACCTAAGGTTCTAACAGAAGTATTACCGTTTTTAATGCTGATGAACTTGATCTTTTTTACAAACTTACTTCAGATCGTACGATGAACTTCAAAGATGAAAATTGTATTGGTGACAAACTTTCCAATGGAAAGATGTTGTAACTGTTCTTATGTGCAAATATAACCGGAAGTGAGAAACGCAAACTTCTGATTATTGGTAAATTTAACAATTCCATATAATCCAAAAACGTAAAAATAAGTTGTCAGTTAATTACATAGCAAATAAACGTACGTGGATAGCCTCATACATTTTCGAAAGTGCATTAAGATATTGGGAGAAGCAATTAGCAAGACAAAATAGGTATACTTTATTGGTTGTTGACAATTGTCCAATTCATCCATTTTTATATTTGAGAAACATTACAATATAATTTTTATCACTAAATCTAAAATCTGTTGGATCCAATGGACCAACGTACTATTTACAATTTGAAAAGGCACTATTAACGGCTGCAATAGATCTCATATGGTAATAGATCTCTAGATCACACACAATTGTGACAGGAATTGCCTTAAACACACATGGCCCTTTCTAACTGAATTTAATGAAGACGGTGAATTTAACCTTTAGTCCAATGACATATTAAACAAACAAATGAAAACAAATTACCTTGGAGTGTGTGGTTAACTAAAAGCAATTGTGGCCTAAGGTTATTCAATTTCACTACTATAGACAATTTTGTTGAAGTGGATAATGATGTTACGATAACAGAAATGCCTATAGATCAGGAGATTGTTACACAGATTGGCGATACTGAGCAACTTGAACGTAAAGAAAAACATGAGGAAGATTTAAAAGAAACGGTCCATAATTATGATGGCGCCATTACAGGAATAAAAAATGTATAGAGATTTTTAGAAAGTTGAAACACTATGGAACATTATATTTTAAGGACAGCTCTAGAAATAGAAACGTACAATGCATTATTTTATGAATCGCCGTAAACAAATACTTTATTACAGATTATTTGACAAAGTTTTTTTAAGTTTATGGTGATATCCCGTGTTTATCCCGTACACGTGTGTTCGAGTGGTATAATCGATTCGAGACGGTCGTGATTCTTTGAAAGTCGACCTAAAGCCAGGCCGGCTAGAAAACAAATATCACGAGTTGGTGAAAAAATGCGTGAAATGATCGCCTACGATGCGAATTCTACTACAATATGGATAGTGGAGGAACTAAATATGAAATTTTGACAAAGGATTTAAACAAATGGAAAGTTTGTGTTCGATTTGTTCCTCACACCTTATTTAAGGAGCAAAAAATTACCCCCGTTCAACATTGTAAAGATATTAACAGCTAGACGGAACTGAAAATTCCTAAAATCGATTGTAACTGGTAATGAGACTTGGTGCTTCAAGTACAATCCTCAAACAAAGTGCCAAAGTGCTACCTGGAAGTCACCAAGCTCTCCGAAATCAAAAAATTCCTTTTCCTGATGTCACGAGGGAAGACAATGTTGATTTGTTTTTACGACTCTATCGGTATTTTTCGTCGGAAATTCGTTCCACAGGGTCAAAATGTTACTGGTGAATATTATCTGGGTGTTACGGAGCGGTCGTGGAAGAGAATTGTTCCAGTGAGGGCCGAATACCGAGCACCGGGAAGTTTATGTTGCACGATAATGCACTATCACATAGGACCGTCGCTGCTCGTGAATTTTTGGTGCAAAAACAAGTCTGTGTGCTTCAATATCCCCCGTAATCACTTAATTTATCTCCGCGTAGCTATTTCTTGTTCCCGAAATTCAAACCGGCCATGAAAGGAACGTTTATGACAGTGTTTCAAAAGTCCAAGAAGCCGTGACGAGGATCATTCAGGCGATTCCTAAAAAGAACATAAAAATCTATGCCAGCATTGATATTGAACGTGTCCAGCGGTGTGTTGATGCGGAAAGGATATATTTTAAATAACGTATATATATATATATATATATATATATATATATATATATATATATATATATATATATATATATATATAACGTATAATGTATATATTTTAAATAAAAAAAATTAAATAAATAAAAAAATTGTTACATATATTATTGTGGCTTTTAAACATATTTTTAATATAATATCCAATCCAATAAAACCCAACATTATAACCGAGTTTTATTGCATTCCTAAATTATAGCTTTATCTCTACATCCAAAGTGGTCTGGATTATACCGTGATACAGCTCTTCAGTAGTATAATACATAGTTAAAAAGGTTAGGTCCAATTAAACCCCCAACCAGCGTAGTGTAAGCCGGCGGTGGAGAGTGATCTTCGACGGAGTTTCTAAGGCCCAACTTCAACAGTTTTGTATTTTATCACCTATTATGGTCTTTTGAGAGAAATTGTCTTGTTCAGCTCTATTGACAACAAACATACGCTGCTGAATGCTCTGACCGTTAAACAATTCCTTAATTAAATGGTTACATGTATTCTACCACCAACCTACAGAAATAAATCAGTACGAGGTATATAAATAAAGTAATGATACATCGCGCTCGATCTGGCAACACTGTTAGTTTACTCTTTGGCGGGGTCCAACATCTGATGCGTCTTCATTGCGAGTTTCAAGTCCCTACACTCCTTTAATGATCTGTATCAATTCTTTTCGTGAACCATATTTTTCTAGTGCATGGGTGAAATGGTCATCTTGTTTCAGACTTTTATGGCATTCTCGGAAGATCGAGTATCGATTTAAAATGAACCTCGCAACGGAAGGCGTTTAACTGTAAGAAGTAATGAAAATGTCCACAGACTGGCAGTTTGATCGGGGAAGAGTTTAATTTGATTCACACAACCGTTCTTCAGATTGTGACCAATGAATTGGGGATAAAGAAAATCTATAGTTCAATGGTTCCGAAAAATCTTTCGCAGCATTAAAAGGACGACAGGTGAGAAACATGTCTTAAGCTATTGGGGCGGACTGAAAATGTTTTTGGGACGGACGAGATTTTTAAATACGACCCGGAAATGAAGCACCAGAGCCAGGAATGGCACACTCACCGCGGCAAAAAAAAAAAGCCAGGATAAGCAAATCAAACATCAACAATATGCTGATTGCTTTTTTGACCGCTAGAGAATCGTAAAAGAATAATCCATAAAGAATTTGTGTCTTAAGATCCAACAGTAAACCAGAATTTGTACTGAGATGTTCTTGAAAGGGTAATGCTTAAAGAACGCGTGTAAGACAATGCAAAAAGAAGACCTGGGTGTTGTTTCACGACATTGCGCCAATTTCAATTAACGAGTTTTTGGCAAGTAAAAATATCACTGTGGCTCCACAACCCCCTTATTAGTCAGACTTGAATCTATGTGACTTTGTCGTTTTCACTAGATCGAAAATTCTCTTCAAAAAATACCATTTTGGGGCTTTGGAGAACATTGAAAAAGCCGTAACAGACCAGCTGAAGGCGATTCCAGTATCTGAGTTCCAGCACTGGAGTGGACAAACCGTATCCACCGCAGTGTGACTTTGAAGGTGGTAATATATAAATGAAATTTAAATTGAGTAAAAAAATTATAAAAAATCAGTCTTTATTTGCACACCTCATATATCAAAAATGATAATCTATTCAGATCAGTTATAGTAGTAATATTAAGCGTAGTTTGTTCTTAAAAAATCTATTCTTTAATGAAAAGTGACGAATCAGTATGTAAATTTCTAACATTTGCAACTACACTAACAACCAAATACAATTTATATATGCGAGTTATAAGTGAAATTTGTTTCGAACGAAAGTAAAAAGCACCGAGGATGCGAGTGGGAGCCATCTGAAGAAAGAAGGGAGTCAACGCACAACAGTCACTTTCTTTAAGCTGTCTTCACAAAACAATATTTGGGTCAAAACGTTAACAAGGTTCATCTTTTAGTGATTTGCGGTGGTTGTGGATGCGGTGCTGATATATATATATATTTTGGATTAGTATGCAATTCAGAATGCAACTATGGATTACATTTATTGGTAGGTCTCTTATTATTTTCTTCAATTTTTTCAAAATTAAATGTATTATTTAAATTATTTTGTTATTATATTTTGTTGGTCATTCGAAACATGAATTTGTTGGAAAACATGTTTATTCATCACATTTTTTGCCATTTTTTATAAATTCAATGCTTCACATTTAAAAAAATCATTCAATTCATTTTCGAACACTGCATTTGAATTGTCAGGTATTATTTACAATACCGGATTAATGAATGTGACAAGTACAAAATACAATACTGAATATTCGATGTAAGGTTAGGAAAAACCTTCCAGAAAACAATAGATCGCTTATTTGCAGCCATTCGATAGAGGTATAACTAGGTGATCGAAATCGAATGTCGAATTCAACCACTTTTGAAAAATTTAAGAATTTTCAAAAATCTGGAATTAAACGGCATATTTACTTCAATTAAAAAAAAATTGAAAGTAATGAAAATGAATCATTTGGGGATGATTCTTAGAAACCTCCGCTTTAGCATAGCTCCAAGTAGCCCAACAATATTAAATCGCAGGATCTCGGTGGCAAATTTTCATCGCCATTTAATGAGAGGTGGCCATTAAATTTATTGTCTAATGAATTAACTATCTCAGAACTCTGGTCGGTATAACACCTTCTTATTAAAACTAAATATCATCTAGATCTATATGTTATAGATCTCTTCTAAAATATTATTTTTTCACGGCGTCGTGGTCCTTTGATGATAACTTGCCTTTCCAAGCTGATTTTCAAAAGTTGACCGAACAAAGACTCATGGGAACGATAAATCAAAACAAAACAGATATTTTTTCCTTAAGATACGTCCATTGAACGTTCTTCATTCAATACTGAGTCATTTTAATACTATTAGTTTAAAAAATTAGTTTACGTGTCTGTTGTAATGATTTTAAAATCGTTTTTCTTTAATTATTGTCTTCTCGGTGAAAGATCCATCATTAGTCTGCCTATGTCTAACTATTATCTAATATGAAAATAACAGAGCAATAGTAACATAATGGTAATTGTAAATAATACAACTACATTTGTTCGTGCCTTTCGTATGTTGATTTTTGGTAACAGTTTTCTATAAACAATTATTTAGTTGCGGAGAGTAACGCTTTTCCTTGACTGATATTAACACTCCTTCAATACTATTGTAAATAACCAATCATTTCGTCATTCTCACATCTCAACAGTAAATCATATATATCAGACATATTTTGAACAAAACTTTAAAAACGAATTCTGAAATGAACTTTTACTTAATATTATTTATAACTGTATTTTAACTAATTTTTCGTATTCTTTCTCTCTGCTGATCTCGGTATCTGTTTAGGTGATTGTGATGACAGGCCCACCTTAGTTTTATTATATCCAGTATCTCACATATTTCTCTTGTCGATTAACTGATTTAATTTTACAAGTTTAGTTAGCAAATTTTTTAAAAGAATGAATCGTTGTCTCATAACAGATATATGTGATACTAAATCATGGCGTCTGGATACTATTGTATAACAAAAATATTTGCATTTTGTTCTTCCTTTTTTACAAATAAGGTTTTCAAAAATTTCACTCCTTAGACTTTTAATCCGATTTCAACTTTTTGCCCCGACAAATAAACATTCTTTTTTGATTTTGTGCCTGGAAACTGCGATTTGCGAACAGCATTGAGCTTCTGTTACCATTTGAAGAAAACTGCTGCAGAATCGCACCAAATGCTTGTCGAAGCTTACGGTGAGCATGCTCTTGGTAAATCACAGTGCTTTGAGTGGTTTAAAAAATTCAAAAGTCGCGATTTTGACGTAAGAAACAAAGAACGTGAAAAACCATCGAAAAAGGTTATTTGAAGATAGCGAATTGCAAGCATGGTTGGATGGGGATGACGCTCAAAAGCAAAACTCGGGAATCAATTAAATGTGACACGAGAAGCCATCTCTATACGTTTGAAAGCCGTGGGAAAGATCCAAAAGATAGGAAAACGGGTTCCACATGAACTGAATAAACAGCCGAAAACAGCAGGAAAACCGAAAAACCACTTGCAAAATGTTGCTCGCAAGGTACGAAAGAAAGTCATTTCTCCATCGAATTGTGACTGAGGACGAAAAGTGCATATATTTTGAGAACCCTAAGCGTAAAAGATCATTGGTTACTCCAGGCGAACCATCGACATCGACTGCAAGGCTAAATCGCCCAAGGCCAAAGGCATGAATCAAGCTTTGCGTGAAAAATGACCAGAATATCAAAAAAGGCAACACAAGATGATTTTTCTTCGTGATAATGCACCGTCACACACAACAAAACTGGTCAAGGAAACTCTTACTCCACTTACTTATGCTTACTCACACTTCACTTCTTACGAAAATGGCTCGAGGACTGGTTTGTCTCAAAACAGCACAGTTTTTTGGCGTGGAATCCACAAATTGTCTCACAGGTGGGAAAAATGTATAGTTACCGATGGGCAAAACACTGTAGACCGAAAAATATTATGCTTTGATCAACCGTAAAAAAAAGTCCTCCTGCAGCAAGATAACACACTTCATATTTGACCACCTCAAAAATTTGCGAATTATTAACATTCCCCTCACCCAGCATACAGCCCCGATCTCGCTCCGTCGGACTACCACTTGTTTCGGTCCATTGTTTACTTTTTATGAGGAAAAAAATCAGGACTGAGAAAGAGGTAAAAACTAGCTGCGTAAAAGCATGCTACCGAAAAGGATAGATTTACTGGCTCAAGGATGGGTTGAGGTAATCGAATACAAAGGCAAACAAGGTATACATTTTTGAAACAGTAAATAACTAACTACTTCTAAAACGCAGATACTTTACTTACATCCTCGTACATGTGTAGTTCAATTTTTTTTTATGTTTTTGATATTTTCAAAGGACAAAAACATGCCGATATCTCTTATTTTTATAAAACCCAGAAAGATTTTGTAAACAAAAATTAATAGAATGCAGAACATCTAAAAATCTAAATTTTTCTTAAAAGTTTTCATTCATCATTGTCGCCTACGAGAAAATATTTTTGGAACGAGATTGTCTTAATTAGGGAAACATCTAATTAAAATGTATTTTCGCTTATTAGAAAGTATGCTAAATGTCATTCGTTTCGTTATTTTTTCTATCAAAAACTATATTCATTCAAAACTCTATTTCTGAAATTGAAATCTCATAATTCAATGCAAATGCACATTTTTATATCGTTTTGATGAAAAAAATAATGTTGAAACACGCATTTAAGATACGATAAATATAATTAATAAAACGAGAATTTTGTGGTTTTGTGAGTGGGAGTTGTTATAACGCAAAAACTATATTAATCATCCACTTTCCAATTCAATTGTGTAAAAGTCCGGGTCACACGCTTAATTTTCGTTTATTTTGACATTTACCTTTCCGTCTTTTTATTTTTTCGATTCAGTCATAAATCATAAATAAATTATTATTATAAAACTTAGTTTGTACTTTGTATTGCGTACAACCTCGAGGATTTCCATAAAATCATTTTTGGGACATCATTCTTGCAAAACGATCATGGTTGTGTAACTTCGGAATTCCCTGTATATTATGCAACCAGTGTTTGCTATAATTTCAGTGTCACCGAAACGGATATTCCAAACGTACATATCCGAAGATTAAGAGAGAAAGTAAAGGCTTTTAAAACACCATTGCCAATTCATTCTTTAATCAACAATCAAAACAAAACGAAAACGTGCCTAGTGTTACATTATCACAATTTGGCAACAATGTTCGTTACTTTTATCTTGTTATGGTAAAAAATAATTTACATCTTGACAATGATCCATTCACTGAAAATAATTTATATATTAGTTACAATTTTAATTAATAAATGCTGTTCATTATTTTTAAGAACACTCCTTATTATTTGTTTTCTCTTTCCACTTTCTAGTGAATTTAATCCATAGTAGTTTTTTCCTGTCAAGATCAATATAGAGAACTGCTATCACAAAATCTTATATATGCATTGGGTTGGGCTGGCAAATAAATTCGTTCCATTTATGATTCGATGAAGATTCACTCAATTTCGATTTTGTTCTTCCCTTCATTTGCTAAACTGGGTTTCACATAATCTTCCCGTAGAAGTAGATTTGCCAAACATTAAGTTTATTTGTCTTTTTGCAAAAATTAAAGCAATAACCTAGACTAACACCATATTTTGCATTGTTATTTGAAAAGGAGGCAAAAGGGTGCGGCAAAAAAGTCGCCACGATTTCGACTCATGGAACGGCTAGAGTGGCAGTGTTCGCTCTAGGTTCGTGCCATCAAAGAGTTATGACAAACGGCCAATCTGTAGTACCGACGTAGTGTACCTTCCGTGTTCGGTTCGGCTTTGGTTGTTATTGTGACATTCCGAACGGAAAAGCATCTCGCCGGCCGCTTTCGAACTTCCGTCAAACAAGTTCTGGGTTTAAAGGAAAATCTTCTGGTAAACCTAGGATCGCAACAACGCCAGGAAATGTGATTTCAGTGAGAGCGTCGGTACTACAATCCCCCATCGTTCGGCATGGAACATTCAATCGCGTTCGGGATTTTTCACACGTCTTTCGTCCAAAGTTATGGTGGCACAAATTATTTTGAAACCCGTACAACTATGTATCCAGATATTTTTCTGAATATTCCCCCAACAGTTATTTTAGTCCGCAGCGACGAAGCTCATTTCCATCCAATAGGCACTAAAGCAGGAAATTTTCGCGATTCCTCAGACCTCCATTGCCCGCAGGGTAATGGCTGACTGTCAAGAAAGGCTCAATACTGCATCATTTAAGCGATGTGATTTTTATAATATAATATTTGAAATGACATGAATTGTACTTTTTAAATTGAAAGGTTTTTTCTGAATCTTGTTTAGTTTGGTTTTTATTGAAGTCCGAAATGTATGAATTTATCAGAATGTGTATGCTAAAAATGGTTTTCTTTACATTCTTCCTATGAATCTCAATTAAAGCAATGTTAATTCACTTAATATATCTACTAAAACATAGTATTTACATTTGTCGGCTCAATGTTTGGGTGTTGCATAAATTGATCTGAATCAACATAACCACATGCATATCAACCTGCAACAAATTACAGATAGAAGCTAAAACGCCAAGAAAGCGTCATTAACAATGACGTAGTGCGCAAAAGAGCAATGGAATAGAACAAAAAGGTCCACACAGTTGCGATTGCTTCCGAAGATCATGCTCTCCGAGCCAAGCAATGTGCACAGAACGTTCAGAACTGGTAAATCCAAAAAAAGTCGTTAGTCGCCAATGCCATCGCCAGATATATATATATATATATATATATATATATATATATATATATATATATATATATATATATATATATATATATATATATATATATATATATATATATATATATATATATATATATATATATATATATATATATATATATATATATATATATATATATATATATAGATATATATATATATATATATATATATATATATATATATATATATATATATATATATATATATATATATATATATATATATATATATCATCATCATCATCAGCCCGTATCGATCCACTGCAGGATGAAGGCCTCTTCAGCATGCTTCCAACCTTCACGGTCCTGGGCTTTCCTCTGCCACTCGGGTCCAATATACTTAACGATGTCATCAATCCATCGTGCTTTCGGTCTTCTTCGCGGACGTTTGCGATCAAGCGGTATCCACTCCAGGATTGCCTTGGTCCATCTGTCGTCCCATCGCCTCGCTATATGGCCTGCCCATATCCATTTCAATTGTTTTACTCTTCCAATGATGTCACAGACTTTTGTTTGTTCCCTGATCCATGCGCAGGACTTTCTGTGTCGTCTTGTAATGCCAAGCATACATCTTTCCATTCCCCCCTGTACCACCCGAAGTTTTTGAAATGATTGCGATGTGAGTGTCCAGGTTTCACTTCCGTATATCATAACGGGTAGAACGCACTGATCGAATACTTTTCTTTTCAGGCAAAGTGGGAGTCTGCTCTTAAACACTATATTGAGCCTACCAAATGCCTGCCAGCCACAAGATATACAAAGCTGTCCACAATCTCCAAATCCCTTCCTAAAACTGAAATTCTTCTGTCCTGAGCGAAGTTATTGAACATAACCTGACTCTTTTTTAGGTTTATTTTCAAGCCAAATGGTTCGCCAGCATTTTGCAGTTCTTGTATGCGTCTTTGCAACTCCTCTGGGTCTTGTGAAATGAGAATAATATCATCTGCAAATCTAAGATGGTTTAAGTTTGCACCATTGATCTTTACACCATCCTGTTCCCAATGCCGTTTACGGAATACTTCTTCAAGGCCAGCCGAGAAAAGAATAGGCGATATTGCGTCACCCTGCCATACACCTCGTTCTATATTAATTCCCACTTCAAGATCATCAAGGTGAATTGTGGCTGTAGCTCCATCATATATCGATTCTAATAGGTTTACATAGGCTCTCTCTACACATTGGCTAAGTAGTGCATATATTATCGCATGCTTTGAGATGGAATCAAATGCTTTTTCGTAGTCGATAAAAGCCAAGCACAGTGGCATGGTGTATTCGTTGTGCCTTTCTATGACCTCCTGTACAACCTGGATGTGATCCATTGTACTGAATCCACTTCTGAATTCTGCTTGTTCTCTAGGTTGTGCGTCATTCAGTTTTTTTAATATTCTTTTAGAAATTATTTTAGTGAAAACTTTGTACATCACTGATAGGAGGCTTATTGGGCGGTAGTTCTTTAAATCTTATATATATATATATATATATATATATATATATATATATATATATATATATATATATATATATATATATATATATATATATATACCATTGGCCAAATCGAACACAAAAGAAATCACACTCAAAAGAAATATCGCACAGGAATACAAAAAACTAGTTATACCCAGTATCAGCAGTAAACAAATACTTTATGTGTTTACAACGCAGTGGTTGAGAATACCAAAAAGTCAGGTCTGTTTTCAAATTTTGTAACTTTTAATAACTTCTTTATTTTGCAAATTTTAAATAAATTACTCAACTTTAAAAACACCCTGGTTTTATTGGATTGGATATTATATTAAAAATATGTTTAAAAGCCACAATAATATATGTAACAATTTTTTTATTTATTTAATTTTTTTTATTTAAAATATATACATTATACGTTATATATATATATATATATATATATATATATATATATATATATATATATATATATATATATATATATATACCGGTTACATAAAAAAGTTCCCATAAACATACCCCAAAAATTGCTTCTTAAAGGGGCTAGAGCCTCTTAAAGGGGGAACTCTGAAGATGGTTTTTTCATAATATTTTCGAACCGGTTTATGCTAAACGGAACGGTTTAATCGTGTAACTCAGTATACTTCAATAAATTGGAATCGAAAAACGTTTTTTGTGTTAATAATTGAATATTTTAGTCAGGGGCGTCACATACAGGGGCGTCTCCTTGGTAAATGCTGCCATAACTTTTTTATATGTAATATTTATAATTTTTTAAATCAAATTATTGAATCGCAAAGACTTTTAGGTAAAAAAAGAGCCTCTTATTTCATCCCCTTAGGATAGACCGTTTTCCGGAAAACTGATTTTTTCTAAATCGATGCACGATTACATGGATATCGAAATGCATCTTATCTTAATAATTAAGTAGGCAGCTGTCACTGTTAATCTTTGTCTTTGACGTTTGGTAAAACTAGACCATTTACGCAATAAAGTCTAGATTTTTATTTTTTAATCTACAAAATGGCCCATTATTCCTTCGAAGAAGTGGCGAATATGCATTCTATGTACGGGAAGGCGAATGGGAACGCATGTGAAGCTAGAAGGTTGTATGCAGAGGCTTTTTCCGGAAGAGTACTTCTTTGTACAGAAACATGTACAAACCTGCATAGAAGATTATGCGACAAGGGATATTTCATGCCTTCCAAAGATGACCGTAGAAAAGGCCGGAGCACCAGAACTGAAGAAAATGAAAAACGAGTTTTAGAAAATGTAGCAGAAAACCCAGGAATATGTGTCAGACGAATTATTGTTCAAAAAGGCATTCCTAAAAGTACAGTGTGGGAAATTGTTAGAGAGCAAGCGCTCTGTCACTCTATCTATTCAAGCCTTAAAGCCTGATAACCTGCCACAAAGAATTCAGTTTTGCCAATAGTTAAGGGAGCAATTGCGTTATAATGAAATTTTTTGTACAGAACATTCTCTTTACAGACGAAGCTATGTTCACACGCAATGGAATTATTAATTCTCACATTACTCATGTTTGGGCGGAAAAAATCCATATGAATTTTTTCAAGGACAAGTTTTCTATCAATATCTGGGCAGGGATACTAGGGAATTTTTTGATTGGACCGTTTGTGCTTCCTAACCGTTTAAATGGACAACAGTATTTGAACTTCTTGGAAAACCATTTGCTGGACCTAATGGAAGATATACCATATCAGTTCAGATATGGCATGTTTTTTATGCACGATGCACAGAAATGTTACAAACAAAAGAATTATGACATCATTTACCAAGGAGACGCCCCTGACTAAAACATTCAATTATTAACGTTTTTTCATTCCAACTTATTGAAGTATACCGAGTTTCATGACTGTATACAGAAAATATTGCGAAAAAACCATCTTCACGAGTTCTCCTTTAAGGGGCTCTAGCCCCTTTATGCACCTCAAATGATGAGTTCAAAGCTGATACAACCGCTTACTTTGCAGAGTAATACAAATCGCATTATACTAAGGGTATTAAAAGTTGGATGGTTGTTGGCCTAAATGTCTTGAATTGAACGGTGACTACATTGAAACATATTTAAAAAAAGTCGTATATTTTCTTTATCGGAGAAAGAAATTTTCAAACGACACTCCTATAACGGAAGGATATTCAATAGATGTGGACAAAATTAAAAAGGATTAATTAAGATGATGCTTATTATTATTAAGCCTTAATTTTATTACGGCTCCGATACATTTGCGAAAATGTGAACTTCTTAAAAAGATCCAACTTGGATAATGTCATATTACCATTTAAGATACATTACTTGGTATTTAGTATCATTTATCTCAATCAATACATAAATCCTAAGCTTGGGTTTAAGTAAAAAATCGAAAAAAGAAGATGGATGGAAGAGAATGGATCACTACATTTTTGTTTTACTATTTCCCCGCATCAAAATCTATTGGCATAAATTGAATGATATTTGAACATATTCAGCTCTACAATTTATAGAGCTAACCGTAGATCAATACCAATTACTAACTGCATTGACATGTTGCACTTCAGTTGATGTATTAGCACCTTTCAAAAATATACGTGCACTTACCATATATAGAGACAAAGTAAAAACCTTTAAAGCACGATTGCACAATCATTCTTAAATTAATAATAAAAAAAAGAGAACATGTTTAATAATACGTTAATCACAATGTCACAATGGAGTTGCCTTCTTTTAGTTTCTATAGCTGGATATTTAAGCGTTCATTAAAACATTTCAATTACTAGCTATATTTGTAATGCTAATTAATTTTGTTCGTATTTTTAGGCAGGCTCCTTATTATCTGTTTTTTCTTTCCGCTTTCCGATGAACTTAATCCAAATAACTATTATTCCTATCAACCTCAACCATGGTATAGTGAGCCAGCTGCACAAAATCCAAGTTGGATTAAAATTAACAGACCTCGATCTGTAGCTCCAGAGGAATTTCATCAACTTCGAAGATCTAATGATGATGTAGAAACAGGGCGCCATTTTAGACCAGAAACTATTTTCAAAATTACTGAAACTTTAGGAGCACTAAATACAGTAGGAAGATATTTAGTAAACATGACTAGAAATGGCGATGGGGTAAAAGTATCACAAGAAGTACCAAATGCATTGTACACTATCAGTAAAAATGTTTTGGGAAGAAATGTTACTGATACTATTGCTCCATTTGTTCGTGAAGCAATTCCATTACCTGAAGTTGAAGAACCAATGAGATTAAGTGAAAAATTTGATAGAAAGGAAGATGATGATGATAAAGATGATGATTCCAAAACCTGTACTACTCCGGAAGGAACTCAAGGGTAAGCATTGAATCTTATTGTATTTAGGTTTACATATATTTCTAAATGTATCAACATTGTTAACTTCTACGTTTCCATCATATACAGGGTTTTCCAATAGGGACGCTCGGACTTTGACAGTGTATAGCGGCCATGTTGGTGAAGATACAGTTGTCAAATTTGAAGGTCATAGTAATTAATGTTGGGCAAATCATTATGGTATTGTTCGCCGTTTGGTAGACAAATTCGAATCAACAGATTCAGTAAACAGTCAAACAACACCCGTACGTCGTCGAAACGTGAGGTCTGCAGAAAACATTGCTGAAGTGAACTCGTGTGTGGAGGATAACCCGAGGCAGCGCCCAAGAGCTTGGTCTTTGGCAGATTTTAACTTGGCGAATTTTACGTCGGGATTTGGACGCGCAACCGTACAAAATTCAATTGACCCAGGAACTAAAGGTAAAAGACCATGGGCAGCGTTGAGCATTCGCTGACTGGGCTCTGGAGTAGTTGTAAGTGGAACCTGATTTCGGACGTAAAACCATCTTCAGCGACGAGGCCCATTTTTGGATAAATGGCTATGTCAACAAGCAAAATTGTCGCATTGGTAACAATCCACATGAAACCCATCAGTTGCAAATGCAGCCAGAAAAAATCACTGTTTGGTTTGGATTTTCGTCCGGCGGTGTCACTGGCCCGTACTTCTTCCAAAATGAAGCTGACACTGCCATAACTGTCACCTTCAAGAGGTACAGGTCGATGATAACCAATTTTTTTGGACTAAATTGGAAGATATGGATCTCAACGACATGTTGTTCCAATAAGATGGCGCAGCGTGCCACACAGCGCATACAGCAATGGATCTTCTGCACGACAAATTCAACGCCATGGTTATCTCGCTTTTCGGCGACTTCAACTGGTCACAGAGATCGTGTGATTTAACGCCATTCGACTTTTTCTTGTTGGGCTACATTAAATTACGAGTCTATGATAATGCCCCAGGTTCACGCCTTAAAAATCAACATAGCCAATGCCATCAATGATATCGAGATCGATTTATGCCGTTGACTCATCGAAAATTGGACAACTCGGATACACACCGCCCAGCGAAGTCGCGGCAGCCGATACCAATCCATACATAATCAAATAGTCTTTTAGATAAAAATTGAAAATGTAATGATATCTCATACATAACTTATTTTATTTATATTTAAAGTTCGAGCGCACTTAATGGAAAACCCTATGTATGCACTTCAAATATATTGAAATAAATAGTGATCAAACGGTTTATATCTAGCTGTACGTCAGGCAAATATCACTAATATAGCGACGTATTATCAAAAAGTATTATAAAATATCATCATATTATACAATCGTTTACTAATAATTGGCTATCAATTTATTGATTCGCTCAGCATTGATTTTAACCGAAAAAATACAAAAGTTAGGTACCACTAAAGGGTTGTCCAATAAGAGATTCAGAACTTTAAAATGAGGCGCAATGATAACTACAAGTGATAATCCGATAATTTTTATTTTATTTTAAATATTTTCATTGTTTTGTATATCATTGTTTGTTTCATTGTTTGTATATAAAATATACCATACATCGCATGGTATATTTTCAGTAGTGGATTGAATGTTTCCTTTAAGATCAAGAATTATTCAGGATTTATTTCTGTAAACCAGAGTCTTAACATAACTCTACAAAAAATAATCCAAGACCACAAGATCGCATGATTTTGCTGGCCAGTTGACATTTCCATTTCGCGAAATAATGCACCCAGGAAACTTTTATTACAATACATCGATTGCCGGGCGAGATGTATGTTTCGCACCATCTTGCTGAAAGAAAATTATTATTTATATCCACATTTATCTTTTTAGGGTAAAAATATTCTGTTAGCATACTTCTTAGCGTTCATCTTCAACTGCTTCTCTACCGTCACTAAAGTTCTCACTCGTAAACATTTTTTTAACATAGCTTCATCGGCGTAACACTTTCTTAACAATTTTAATGCATCAGCATATGAGATTGCTTTTTTTTAGACAAAATTTAATGCAAATTCTTCGCTCGATATTTACCCATTTTAAAAAATCCCCGACAAGAATTACAAGCAATTATTAACAATTACAAAATACGCAATAATTTTTAAATTAACAAGCGAAATAATATGAAACTTCTATCAGGTGTCACAGGTAAAAAAACAAATGTTATTATCGATAAGTAGAGCGCGTACGAATTTTTTAAACAAAAATCATCTTTGATCATAGTTTAGCTTAAATATTAATCGATTTGACGTATGATTACGTTGGTCCCGGGATACATTGTGAGTTAAAAAGAAATCCGAATCTTCACGTACGTTTAGAATAGCTAAATTAATTAAATCTCTTCGAAAAAAATTTGTCCGATCTCTTAGAAAGTTATCTAAATCATGTGGAATGTATCGTTGAGCGATGCAAGCAATTTTAAAAGATTTTACATAGATTTCTTACAAGAAACTAATAATACATCATATTAGAAAGATTGATATATGATTATAATTTAGTAACAGTTACTTAGCGCTAAGGCGTAAAGTTTAAAGGATTTTTCGATACAATTAATAGAAAGATATTTAAACTAAGCAGTCATGATACTTTCCAATCAGACTAACGATTACAAAGTTATTTGTAAATAATTTTTTATCTAATATTTTAAAAATAATTAACCATTATCTCATGATTACATAAATATATATAATAAAATTTATATTCGATAAGAAAATTAAACCGGAATTAATCAACAAGTATAGCCGGTATAGCCTTAAGAAACATGCCAACTGACCCAGTAAAGTCTTCTTAAATATTCTTCATAACTCGACCTTGGTTTTTGCTTTTACGTAACCTTCTCAGAATAACCGAGAGAAAGTTTTCATTTTTGCGCCTCAAGTTGTTGCTTCGGTGTTTTGGTCAAAGGCAATTTCTTTCTGATTGCTTCTGTTTTCTAATTCAAATACAACAAATTCCACTCTAATAGGATGCATATTATTGTCGACCGTACTTTCAAAAGAGGCAAAAAATATGAGTAATTATTGTAACCGAAAATTTAAGTTATGAATTTAAAAATACTACACTTTTTCGACGATAGTAAATTTCTCTTATTAATCTTTTTTGTCCTTGACAGGTACTGCAACGATTTAAGCGATTGTCCTCAACTTTTATTAAACTTAGGAAATCTACGACAATCTCTTTGTTTTAAAAGTCTGTTTGTTCCTGGAGTATGCTGTCCACGGATTTCCGGTGATACATTCATAAGTCCAGAAATAACTACTCCAAATATTGTTCTTACCACAACGCAAAACCAACCAGTTACTCCAGCATCAATATATTACAATACAGAAAAACCTACAACCCTTAGACCTATTACAAGTTCAACATCGTTGGCCCTTGCTCAAAGTAAGCCTGCGGCTGTATCTTCTGCTAGTTCACTTAATGTTCCGAATTCACCTCCAATAGTTAACAACTATGTTAATCCAGATGGTAAAGAATCGTATATACTGAATAATGTTTAAATAAAAATAAATATCCATTAATTTTAGATTGTGGGCAGCCAGAATTTGCTAAATTTCGTGTAGTGGGTGGTGAAGAAGCTTTACCTGGGCGATGGCCTTGGATGGCAGCTATATTTCTTCATGGTTCTAGAAGAACAGAGTTTTGGTGTGGAGGTTCATTAATTTCAGCAACACATATTTTAACTGCAGCTCACTGTACAAGAGATTCTAGACAGAGGCCGTAAGTATTTTACATATTTGCGATTGTGATTATAAAATAATAAAATTATCTTCCTGCTTCAGTGATCTCGAAAGCATTTTTTCCATTACTTTCACCTAAATAAATGCTATTTACGAGGTGTGTAAATAAAGTAATGACTGGTGACGCAGCGTTCTATCTGGCAGCACTGTGGGAGTTTCCTTAGTAGGGGAGAGAGACCAAAATCTGATGCTCTTCAGTTCGAGTTCCAACTTCCCTGAGTCATTTGGTGGTTACTCTTAATTGAAATCATTGTATGACAAGGTATTGTCGTGATGCAACACCCAGGTGTACCTGATCAGTCTTTTTTGAAGTCTTTCCAGAACCGCTCGGTAAAAATGTCAGTTTACCATTTAGCCTTGTGGCACAAATTCCTAATGAACCCCTGGCCATCCAAATGGCAAATCAGCACGCTTTTGATCTTTGATTTGCTCATTCTGCCGTTTTTTGGCCTTGATGATAGAGTGTACTATTCCTGACTTTGTCGCTTCGTTTCCGAGTCGATCGAGTCTTGGTCTTCTAAGAATGCTTTAAACCCCCCGAAAACTCGGGACTTTCACAAAACACTGTTTTCATAGGCCTGTTGAAGTTTTTGCAAAAGTTTCCATCGCATTGTACCCATGGCTAAAACAAAACTTAGTAGCGCACCATTGCTCGAAATTGTTACTGATTCTCAGAACGGACTAGAAAAATTCGGTTCATGAAAATAATTGTTACGGATCATCAAGTTGAATCTAGGGAGTTCAGAATCCTACTGAAAATGCATCAGATGTTGGACTGTCTCCCCTCCAAAGAGAAAGCTTACAGCATTACCAGATCGAACGCTATCCCATCAGTCTCATTATTTTATGTACACACGTCTTATGTATAACGCACATTTTACGACTAAAAAAGATAAATTGATTATATGATTTGAAACCATTTATCGGGAAGTGGTTTTATGCGGCACTGGTATTTCAACCTCGTATAGATTATTGAAGCTCCCTCCTTAAATAAAGCTTGGCAAAAAAAACTTGAAACATATGAGAAAGTTGGATGCTGCAAGGTTTGGACGGTATGCTGGATATTCAAAAAATTCAATTGCATTGAGTTATTGAAGATTTTTCTTTGTTTGCTGCAGAATTAACTGCTTGGTATTAAAGTTTGGTATTTTCGGTGCAAGGCTGCATACATTCAGTTATGCATAATAGAGGTTCATGTCAAAATTTCACTATCAACTTTCAGTAACACACTTCTAGAGAACTTGTCTCGTTAATCCTTAAAATTTTGAAGCAGCGTTCAATGGAGCTCATCATACAATTGAACGTATGTTACTTCACGACAGGCAAACTGACATCACTTATTTGTATTATAATGTCAGACAGTGTTACACTGTCTGTCACTGTTTGAGAGTTTTTGATGCGATTTAACTTTGATACATATTTTTTTAATATTGATACCGAGCGGTGACATCTCCTGCAATCTGTGGACTCAGAGGTCGAAATGCACAGTCACTATCTGGAAGAGGGCCATTCGAGTGCTGCATTTCAATAGGCAAGAGTGTAGAATCGGATAAGAATTCGCCCCTCAGTAATGCTAGTTTGAGGCTGGGTAATACCGGTTGTCTTCTGAGAGCTAGTATCTATTGGTAACTCACCAGTCTGTAGGCTTTTCGAATGACTGAAATAATGGTACAAACTAAGGGTTGATAGCTTGAGAGAAGTGCTGATCGGGGTTAATCAGTAGCAAATGACCATGGTACGGAGACCGCGTGAAGCAGCGTTCAATGGAGCTCATCATACAATTGAACGTATGTTACTTCACGACAGGCAAACTGACATCACTTATTTGTATTATAATGTCAGACAGTGTTACACTGTCTGTCACTGTTTGAGAGTTTTTGATGCGATTTAACTTTGATACATATTTTTTTAATATTGATACCGAGCGGTGGCATCTCCTGCAATCTGTGGACTCAGAGGTCGAAATGCACAGTCACTATCTGGAAGACGGCCATTCGAGTGCTACATTTCAATAGGCAAGAGTGTAGAATCGGATAAGAATTCGCCCCTCAGTAATGCTAGTTTGAGGCTGGGTAATACCGGTTGTCTTCTGAGAGCTAGTATCTATTGGTAACTCACCAGTCTGTAGGCTTTTCGAATGACTGAAATAATGGTACAAACTAAGGGTTGATAGCTTGAGAGAAGTGCTGATCGGGGTTAATCAGTAGCAAATGACCATGGTACGGAGACCACGTTAAGCTGTGGATCCAGACATATACCGAAATATTTTAGCTCAACTGAAAGAAAGAGATACAATTTTCTAATTTGAAGATTTATTAATAAATTTGTGTACTTTTAGATTTTCAGCACGACAATTCACAGTTCGTTTAGGCGACATTGACTTAAAAAGGGACGATGAACCATCAGCACCAGTCACTTTTAAAGTAACAGAAATTAGAGCCCACAAACAATTCAGCCGTGTAGGATTTTACAACGATATTGCCATTCTTAAATTAGACAGACCCGCAAGAAAATCAAAATACGTGATTCCATTATGTCTGCCTCCTCCGGAATTAAAGAGTGAACAATTTGCTGGCAAAAGGAGTACTGTTGTGGGTTGGGGTACGACATTTTATGGCGGCAAAGAGAGTACCGTTCAAAGGCAGGCCATATTACCAGTGTGGCGAAATGAAGATTGTAATCAAGCTTATTTTCAACCAATTACAAGTAATTTCATTTGTGCAGGGTACTCTGAAGGTGGAACTGATGCATGTCAGGTAAATTGAATTTTTGGAAGATCATATTCCGGTGTTATTTCAAAGGAAAATAAATTTAGATGAATATCATATTTAATTATAGGGCGATTCTGGCGGTCCATTGATGTTGCATTGGGATACAAGGTGGATACAGATAGGAGTAGTATCATTTGGTAATAAATGTGGCGAACCTGGATATCCGGGGGTGTATACAAGAATTACTGAATATCTAGACTGGATTAAAGAAAATACAGCAACATAACTTTTTAATGAAAGGGACGTGCCATCCAAACACTTAGCACACATATTTTATTTCACCTGTTTGTTAAAATACATCATCGGATCTGAAGCTTGCCTTTTAAAAATTAAATAAATAAGTTGAGCCATTTAATATCCAAAGTTTAATAGTTAAATTTCACTAAAATGGTACATGGTGTAGTCCAGATTATTAAAAGGTGAAACAGAATGTAAACAAATCATTATATTTATTGTTGTTATTTTTTGAGTTACCAACTTATGTGATATTGTATAAAATGTTTCAAAACTAGTTAGAACTTATTTAATTTGTATATTGTTAACCTACGTCATTTCACAAAGTATTCAAAGCAACTTTTATTTTAATATTATCCTGTTAGCATTAAGATATTAGATGATATATATGTTTTATTAAACCACGTATATTTATTCGATTTATTACTATTTACAAATTAGCAGTGATATAAAACACCCAAAACTTAATAATAACTTTAGAACATATACAAGCATATTATGAAGAAAACCTAAATAGTATATATGGCAGTTACCTAAAAGCTACAGGTAAATAACTCTTTAAATAAATTACCTATATTATTTACAGCTTGTGTTTAATTCTACGGTAAAACACAAATCTGGTTTGAAAGGAACCGACTGTCATATATAAAATGAAGTGGAATTTGGCTAATCATTTTAAAGGGGCTTTTGTTGTCATGTAATATCACAGTAGCAAAATATGAATTTTTTTGTTATCTTAAGAAATATAATATGTACACAGTTACATTGATTCCTTTGAAACAATATTTGAAAGGCAGTGAATAAATTTAAAATGACACAAAAATTTTAAGTGCAAGTTTTGTAGTGTTTTACTTTTTTTTCCAATTCTGCCGTATATTTTTGCATTTTGCCTATTAGCTCTTCAAGTTCTTTCTCTAAATCTTCGAGTTCTTTTCCGTGGTTACTCATATCTAGTTTATTAATATCATCTTGAATTTTGGTAACTTGGTCCACTAGATTTACAGCTTTGTTAAACAATTCAGTGGATCGATCTTTGGTATTTTTAACTCTTTCCAGGTTTTCATCTAAACGTTCTTTGGCGTCATCGTATTTTGTTTGGAGTTCCTTAGATGCTGTGGTTGTATTTTTAGCTTTAGTAAGAATATTTTTAGATTCTTGAATAATCCTGTCAGCATAATTTTCACTTTCAGTTATGTTTGTTTGTAGTTCAGTCAATTTTCCTTTGATATCGTTTATTTGGTTATTAATATTAGATGTTACGCTCTCTGCGCTTTTAGTTTTTGCTTCAATCTGTAAAAATAGAAAGTTTCAAGAGATTTCCATATCTAGGCGAACCTAAAGTGCATCAAATATTTCCCTTTAGTAGTTATGGTTATTATAGTGTTAGTAATACTACTTTATTAAAGTAAGTGCTTTATGTATAGGTGGTTAGGGTGGGGGATTTGGCTTTATGGTCCTTGCACAAGGAATTCTTCTATTGGAATCTTTGGTGTGAAAGACTAAATTTCAAAAAGATTTTCCACTAAACACCAACTCACTCGAAGATATTTACCAGTAAACACTAAATAACTTTTTTTAACTTTTCTGAATTATATCTTCGAAATTCTACCTTCAATGTGGCATCTTATTCAATCCGTCGACTCAGAGGTGAGAATTCACCATGACTTGTCGCGGCTAGTTCCTGGAATTGAATCATTTGAGGAAAAACCTAACTTGAGTACTACATTTCAATAGAACTGAATGTATAATCTGATCGGAATTCGCCCTTCAGTTACGCAAGCTCGAGGCTAGGTGGTAGAAAATCAGACTTTTTTTGAAAGTTATTATCCGGTGGTCAGTCGACAAAATTATCGCGCGTTTCGCTAACCATGTTAGCATCATCAGGATATCATTCAATCTAAGTGCAATCATTACATTGATTTAGTTGAATAATTTAATTGAATGAATATTTGAATTGATTATTTCATCAATCATGATGAAATTGAACATGATCATTATTTCATCAATCATTTAGATTGAATGATGTCCTGATGATGCTATAAAGATAAAGTGATGTGGTGTTAACTGGTAAATATCTTCGAGTGTAGTGTTTCACACCGAAGGTTCAGATAGAAGAATTGATCAAATCACTTGTTTTAAATTTCTCAAAGAGCAGTTCGCTAAATGTTAGTATCATCAGGATATGGTTAACGAAATACGCGCTGAGAAATTTCAAATAAGTGATTTGGTGTTTAGTTGTAAACAGTTTAGTGGTTGCTCTAATTGAAGGCAACTGATCAATACATTAGATAGAAGTTCCCATAGTCTGCCTCTAAGCCATTAGAAAACCTCTTGGACTCTTGAAGCCAGCCTAAATGTCAACCTCACCTGCTCGAGTGTTAATTCCCTGGAGTTATCTGCAGTTCCCTGCGAGAAAACTAAAGAGTCTCTGACGACAGAATCACAGCAATACAGCAGTTCAATTTTCTGCAAAAGGAAATGTTGCTCCAACATAACCTCCTATGAGCCAGCGTGAGAGGCACTGGCTACATCTCCTTTGATATGAAGCAAGAAATATTCGGCCCTCAATTTTCAGCTAAGGTAACGGTAGTGTTAAACAGCAATTAAAAGGTGTTAAGAATCATCGGATAAGATCAGGCTACCAGGGAAGACGAAAGATGTACATCAGTTCAATTTTATGCAAAAGGAAATGTTGCTCCAACGTGACCTCCTATGAACCAGCGCGATAGGAACTCGCTAAATCTCTTTCGATATTAAGCAAGAAAAATTCGGATCTCAGTTTTCAGCTAAGGCAACGGTAGTGTTAACAGCAATCAAAGGGTGTTAAGAATGATCGGACAAGATCAGGCTATCTGGGAAGACGAAAGATGTACATCGCTACTTATAATACGAAAACTTTCAAGCGATCAAAAATTTGTCCAACTGATTTTGGTGAAATCCGCAGATTGAGGATCACCAGATTAGTTTACAATCGAGTAATACGTTTTATTGCAGAGGAAATGAGAAAAATTGATGAAAAAAAACAGGTATCTTGGGAGTATAAACCTTAAGAGTCTACTTCCTAGTATTGACAATAAATCAGACAGCTTTCAGATCGTCTAGGCTTTTACGCCAATTTTAACACCTTCAGGTGCAAAAGTCAAGGCCTTCAACAATGTTAAATATTAATATTAATTCCATAATCTTAAACCAAGTATATTTTTTAAGCAGAATTAATTCTAACCTTATTTAATATACTTTCAACTTCTTTATAATCGTCTCCTGCTTTGTTAATGGTATTTTCAGCTTCGACTTGGGCATCGTGTGTTTTGTTTAAAGACTGATTAACGGCTTCAGCATCAGTTAATAACTTAGTTGCATTGGACCTGAAAATCATCAAATATAAATTATTTGTCAAAATATATAAAAGTAATCTTACTTGGCATATTTAGCATTTTCTTTTAATTGGTTTACTTTATCCAGATCATTTTTAGTTGCTTTAATAATGTCATCTGTGTGTATAAGTCTTTCAACAGCATATTTAATATTGTTAGCAAGTTCTTGAACTTCTTCTTGTGTTTTGTGTACATTTTTCTTTAATACTTCTTCAGCAAGCTTCTTTATATCTTCTGGTTTAGTACTATTTAGTCCCATATATTCGCGCATTTCCTTTATCATTTGATTAGCTCGTTCCAAGGAAATATTTGTTTTTTGAAGTTCATTACTTATTGTATCATAGGTTCTTTGTGCCAACGTACGTGTTTCATTAGTATTTATCTGAGAGACATTACGAATTAAATTATTGGCGGCTGTTTCTTTCTCTTTAAGTGTAACTTCTGTTTTTTTAGCTAGATTTATAGCCATTTCCGCTAATTGTTTAGCACCATTTTCGCAAGATATTGAATTACCGCAATTGCCACATCCTGCACCACCACAAATATTATCACAAGGATCTCCATGACCATCACACACTAAATAATTAAGCTCTGGTATTTCATTGCTTAATTCGTTAAGTTTCTCTGTAATATTTTGAAGTTCGTTTTCGTTTTCTTCCGATTGCTTTTTATAAGCTTCTCTGGTGTTGTTAATAAATGTTTCTGTTGCTCTACATTGATTATCGGCATATTTTACATCATCACGGGAATATTCAGCTTTATTTGCGGCACGGTCGGCTTTTTCTTTTGCTTTTTCAATGAGATTTAAAGCTCCTTTAACATTAGCCTCCAATAATTTTGTGCCGTTACCTTCAAGTTCCTGAATTTTTTTCTGCAGATCGGCAATGCTTTCATTCAGTGTATTAACTTTTCTATCTGTTAAAATAATATTTTTCTTTATATTAGCTATGTTATTATCTAACTTATTCAATTTCTCTTTATCAGTTTCAGTTATTTGATTTCTTAAAACTTGTAGTTCCTCTTCTATTGCATCTATGTCAATTTCATCTGTACTATTCAGAAGGCGTTCTATCTCATCAAGCTGAGACTGCATACTGTCAAATTCCTTAGTATATGCTCCTGTAGCTCCGATTTTCTTAATATCACGTGCACGCTCAATAACAAGCAAAGTTTGGTCTAGAAAAAGAATTGAAGTAAATTTTACAAATAAAAATAAATTGAATTAATACTTTTGCTATCCTGCAAAATTCTATCCCAGTTATCGAAACATTCACCACAAGGTGTGCAGTCCGGTACACTTCCAATATAACCCCTTTCACAACGGTCACATTTATGACCACCAACTCCTTCATGACAGAAACATGCACCTGTACGCATGTCGCAATGTTCGTTTTTAGCTCCAAGTACATGACAGTGACAGGCTAAAATAATGTACTATGTTGAATTTATTGTCCTTAAACGGATCAGAATATTTCTTACGTATGCATTCCTTTTTGGGATCACCATAAAATCGTGGCGAACATTCATTACATTGGCGTCCTCCAAATCCACCTGGTCTACATTGACATTCTCCAAGGTACTACAAATTGGTATTGCTAAATGTTAATATATACTTATATTGACAAATGACGTACAATTGTGGTTTAATCTTGGCAGAAAATTTACAGAATGCTGGTTCAATTTTTATATAGGACCATTAATGAAGAGAATAAGAGATAGATTCAACATTACCCATAATAATATAAATTATAATTAAAACAGTGAACATCTTTTGGGGTTCTAAACAAATGTATTCATTAAGTACTTAAGAAGGGGAAAAAATCGCAAAAATACGTTCTTATACGATTTGCAGAATAAACTCGATATCGTGAATCAACGTATATATACTGATGAAATATTAAAGAACATGTCACAACAGAAGGAATGTGCAGAAATAAATGTGCCTTGCATAAAGAGCCTCACAGGTCAACATGTATGTGCGATAGAGTTGAAGTGTACGAAGTGTGTAAATAAAGTAATGGGAGTGGTAGCGTACCGTTCGATCTGGCAGCACTGTTGGCTTCCTCTTCGGAGGGGTCAGCGCCTAACATCAGAAAATGAGGATCATTTCCAATCCGCCCCAAAAAGTCAAGACATGTTTCCCTCCTGTTGTCATTTTCATCCTGCAAAATATTTTTTGGAACCGTTGCCCGAAATTGTTGTGACTCAATTTCAGAACGCACTAGAAAGATCCGATTTACGAAGAAAATTGTTACGGGTCACCAAGTGGCTCTAGGAAGTTCAAACTCGTACTGAAGACGCATTAACCAACAGTGTTGTCAGATAGAATCACAACCTATAGTCTTTTACTTTCAATTGTTTTATTTAGTTTGATAATTGAGTAGTTGAGTAGTTGCCATTTATCTGCTTGAAAATCACATCCTCGCACCATTTAGTGTGTAAGAAATCCGTTGTTTCAGCTAATCAATTGTTTCATGCTGTTGAAACTCCACACCGTTCAGGTCTATATAATACATCACTCAATAAGTTCATATATATATAGATGGCGCCACTATTGACAAATACATATGATTTTTAGGAAGTACCAATCTTCAAATGATACGTGTCAAAATTTCATGACAATCTGAGGTTTAGTTCATAAGTTACAGTGACGCTACTCTTGGAATTTTGAAAACAATGGAAATATATGAGTTTTGTGTATTTATAAAGCATTACTTTTTAATGGCAAAAAATACCTTTCAATTAAAGCAATGACTTGACAAGTGTTATTCGAACTATGCACCATCGAGACAAATGGTAGAAAAGTGGTTTGTTGATTCTAAATACGGCCGTACAAATACCGATGACGCTGAACGCTCTGGTCGCCCAAATTCGGCAGTCATTCCAGAAAACATAAAAACATTCCACAAAATAGTTTTGGCCGATCGTAAATTGAAGTTAGGTGGGATAGCTGACAGATTACAGATATCAGAAGGCAGTGTATTCACCATGTTCTATGAACATTTGTCCATGAGAAAGCTCTGTTCGAAATAGATACAGAACAAAAAGTCGATCAAAAACAGCAACGATTCAACATTCGTCGATTCAGTACTGTGTTTGGAGCTGTTTCAGCTCAATAAAAATGATTTTTTCATGCGATATGTCACAATGACACATGCGATTTTGACATTCTTATTTTGGGATGCGCAAGGTATTTCATTCATTGATTACCTTGACAAAGGAAAATCATCAATAGTGAAAATTATATGGCGTTATTGGTGCGTTTGGAGAAAGAAATTGCAAAAAAACAACCCCAAATAAAGAAGAAAAACTCTTTCATCAGGATACGGCATCGTGTGACAAGTCGCTCGTAAGAATGGCAAAATTGCATGAATTGCACTTTGAATTGCTCCCCATCCACCATATTCTCCGGATCTGGCTCCCAGTGACTACTACCTGTTGGAAGACCTAAAAAGAAAGCTCCAGAGAAAGAGATTGGAAGCGTTGGAATCAATCTATCACTCTTTAAGAAGACTATGCAAATGAATAAAGTCAAATTTTACCTAAAAATTTTTGTTATATTAGTCATCGTACGAACTTATTGAGTGATGTGTTATTCCAATTCCGGTTATAAGTTGATTACAACATACGACAATTTGTTTGAATAAAATGTGTCTCATCACTAAAGAATATTTTGTTGAAAATTCAACTAGTTTGCCAGTTGACTAAAATGCCAAAAAGAACACAGCTGTTAGATATGTGCTAAATTAGCGGTCAAAATTTCTTACCAAAAACTTCTTGTTGAAAAACCTTATACATTTTTATCTCGAGGCTAAAAAGTGTTTGATCGCGTATAGCAAATTTTCTGCAGAAATACACAGCTTTTTTTAATTCACAAGAAGCGGCAGTTCAACACGATACTTCTCGATCCCATACGGTACGAGTTACGAAAAAAGTCCCCCTTCACTTACTTTATTCTTTTTCTAAATTGCAGGCTTTTTGTTTCAAATGTACTACGTTTTCAGAATAATGGGCAAATGCAATAGAGAAGGATAATGCTTATTACATCATTAAAAATATACCAAAATTGTCCAAAAAAAAAGATATTAATTTTGTTTAAACCTTATGTACGTGAAATCATAAAACATTCATGATAGAGAACTTATCAGGCCATTTTTGTAAATGCATTCAATGAACTACCAAGTTATGCCAGGATATAAAAAAAGTATTTGAGTTTTTGAAGTACTTAGCTAGTCACTGTATAAAACATTAATACCACTCCTATACCTTGCAAATGCCGGTTAAGGGTAGTGTGGGATAGTCCTAATTCCCCTGAAGGTTTTCTAGAGCTTGTTTTAGGATATGCAGTTATAGCTGCTCTTCGACATCGAGACGACATCGAGAGACAATGGACCAGATCAGAGCGGTGCGGATTGATACAGTACCTTTCCCCTCTATTGCTGAAATCTCACGAGCGGCGTCAGTTGCTTTTATATTTTTTTGCATTTGTCGGAGCAAAGTTGAAATCGGATTAACCTCTGAAGAGTGAAGTATTTATAAACAAACGGAAAAAGGCAAATACTTTTGTTACACCCTGGTATAAAAATATGTGAAACTAATAAAAATACTTACTGGATTGCACTGAGGACTGAATGATCCAAATGGATCACAATCGCATGGCTCACAACCAGCACCACTAGCGATTTTCCAATGATTGTTAATACATTCGTCGCAACGTAACCCAGTGACGTTAGGATAACAAGGGCATTGTCCGCCTAAAGGATTACATTCTCCAGCAGTTGAATTTGTTCCGAGGGCGTCACAAATACATGCTAAAATATTATAAAAAATATGTAATTTTAAAGTTACACTTGAACAATATACGTATATTTACGTTCACATGGTCCATCTTCAGTGTATCGGAAGAACCCAGGACAGCATACTTCACAATGGTCACCAGTAGTATTATATAGACATTTTAGACATTTTCCGGTATGAGGATCGCAATTTCCTGGTTGGAGCAAATTGATGTTACCATTACACTCACAAAGCTGACAAGTACCACCAGGTATTTCTGGATCACCATAATAATTATCTGAACAAACGTCACATCGCGTTCCTACAATACAAAAACTTAATACTGGAATCTACCTGATATATTTTGTTCATTTTACCAGCATAGCCAACTTGACATTCACATACTACATCTTTGGTATTAGGATCAAGAGAGCACCGATCTGCAAACGAATGATTTGAACCAATTGGTCCAGGACATGGGCATTGCCGACATGGAATGTCTACACCAAGTCTGGGATCGCCATAATAACCTTCTATACAGCTATCACAATGAGCACTAGTTGTATTGTCCCTACAGTTTATGCATACACCTGTCCGAGCTTCACAAGTGTCTGCATGACCATTACAATCACAACGTATGCAGTGGGGAAAACTAAACAAAATAAAAGAAGAAATAAGGTCTTGGACTAAAAAATAGAACACCTTATGTTTTTGCGTATTTTTACATTATTCTTCAATATTATTGATTTCTTCTGGTATATTATAACTGGATTTATTAAACAAACATAGTAGTGGGGTTCGCAGGTTAATTTATAATTATAAATGTTTTCAATAAACTATTCTGGAACAATGAACAACATATATATATATATATATATATATATATATATATATATATATATATATATATATATATATATATATATATATATATATATATATATATATCTTAGTTGAACAATGAGTCCCAAGGGAGCTACGCCCCTCCAAATGATCAAGAACCATCCTGAAGATAATTTTTCACAAATATTTGCGAAACCGTTTGCAATATAATTATGCAATTTCATGACTGTTGTAAGTTTTGGGCGTCGAAACGAACAGTGTATTTCAAATTTTAAAATTTCATACAGGGTCGTGACATAATGAGGGATCGTACAATGTAAAAATAGTCCCATTTTTTTGTACGCATTTTTTTTTTAATTTCCATTACAAATTATGAAAACCTTGACTAGTTTATGTAAAAGAGGTAATCTTAATTCGCCTCGATAGGATGCATCGTTTTCGGGTAAATCGTTTTTAAAGTTTTCATACACCACAAAATCTGTTTTGCAAAGGAGTAAGAAATTTATTGAAGTTGAAAGAATGCACTTTGAACAATACTTGTAATTTGTAATTCTTCTTAATTGCTTAATTAATTTTCTTAAAATTAATTCTTTTTTTTATCTGGATGCCCTTTACAGTGTCGTTCGCGGAAAGTTTAAAAGGGATTTACTCGCAAATGGTGCATCTTATTGAGGTGAACTAAGAGTACCTCTTTTACTTAAAAAAATTAGGGCTTTCATAATGCTGAAAGAAAATTTTAAAAAAATACATACAATGAAATTGGGCAATAATTACCTTGGACCCCTCATTATGTTACGTCCCTGATTGAAATTTTGAAATTTGAAATGCACAGTTCGTTTTCGCGCCCAAAGTAACGGTTGTGTAAACGATTTCGGAATTATTTGTGGGAAACCGTCTGCAGGGCGTAGCTCCCTTACGGCGCATTAATCGACTAAGATATATGACAAAGCACCATTATTTTTAATCATAGGTAAAATAGATACGCCGGTAAAATTTTTTTAATCCGATATCCCTTTTACCGTGGAGTATTGGCAGATTTCTTGGATTGCCTATATCAAGGCCCATCCAAATCATCAGCCTATATCAAGGCCCGACCACGATCGACGTCGCTTAACTTCAGTTATCTAAAACTGAAGTTCGCCGTGATGTGGCTCGCCCTTAACAAGAATTTTTAAAATCGCAAAAACGAGGATCTTCTATAATTTTGTCCCGGACCCTAGATACAATCACAAATTAATATTTGAAAAAAACTCACTTCCAGAAGCCTATCCTACATTGATCACATTGTCTTCCATACGTATTAGGTCTACATTTACACTGTCCGGTAGCTACATTACATAAGTTATGTAAAGCGCCAATGCTGTTACAGTCACAAGTTTTACAACCTGTTGGTCCGAAGTCATATGTTTCGGAGGCACATTTGGAACATCGTCTTCCATCAACACTAAGTTTACAACGGCATTGTCCGCCATATGAAATGCATATATTACTTAGCGATCCTGTTGGATCACAATCGCATTCTCTTGCACCATCAAAAACAATAGAGGCAATACTAGGATAGAATTTTTTACAAACTTCTGGAATATCAGTTATTTTATTAAACATTGAGGGATGACCGCAATGATAACGATCGAATTCATCTTTTCTACTTAAGGCGGCTACAGAACCAGTAAAGTATTTAATTTTATCTACTCTTGGTTTTATTCTAACCGAATCTATCAATACAGAGGCGGTTGGTTTTGGTGTAGGGTAATTATAGGTGGTATATTCAATTCGTATTGTGTAAGGTTTGTCCGCTTCTAGACAAACTGGAGGATAGACAGTTTGTTCTCGTTCATCAAAAGGTAAGGTGGCATTTTTTATGTCATCTTGATAGTTTATGTCTGCACATGGTCCTGATGGATCAACTTCACTTTCTCTGATTACTTTGACGATAATATCAGTAGACCTATCTTCTGTCGGTTCATAATTCATTATTATATCATAATCCATTGATTTTGTAATGTCATTTACAATAATATCAATGTAATTGCCTTCGTAAAGCTTAACAAAACCAGTACCTGTCCAGCTGGTTGGTCTTCCGTCCTTGTAAGGTGCTCTTATAAACACTTGACCATCAGTGTTACCCGCTTCAGCCTCGTATAATAAGAAATCTAAACTTGGAACGAAATACTGATTAGCTGGAACATCGCATGTTCTTCCAGACATATTTTGTCGGCATCTACATTGCCCAGTAATAACGTCACAGAAGTTATCATAGGAACCACCAGGGTCGCAGTCGCAAGGCTGGCAACCCTCCTGCTTATCCGATAACCCCCAATATTGAGGAAGACATTGCAAACACTCTCTTCCTGTCACATATCTTTTGCATGTACATTCGCCAGTATCAACATTACAACCTTGATTATCAATAGTTCCTAAAATATTGCAAGTACATGGCTGACACCCATCAGGATTTTCGGTAGTAAAGTTCCAAAAACCATTTTTACACTCGTCACATCTACGGCCGTTAACATTTGTTTTGCAGTGACAACTTCCAGCTACTAAATTATTGACAGGGTCTGTTACTGAATCACAGATACCATCATCCAATGAACCTTGTGGATCACAATCGCATGCTAAAAGGAAACAGTTAATGCGTATAAAATATTGTATATACGATAATAATAGATAATAATATTATAACAATTTCACTATTCCAATCAAAAGTATTCGGTCTCAGTTAAATAATCTATTTTAATTATAATGAAGTCATAGATACTTTAGATTGAATATGTTAAAAATACGTGTTATTAAACATGTTAGATTTTTAATTCTTATATTGGAACCTTTGGTGTGAAATCTTAAACTCAACGAAATTTGCCTCAAAACACTAAATCATTTGTTTTTAATCCCTAGATGCATGTGGCTTGTTGATGATGCTTACTATGTTAGGATCATCAGCAGATAATTAAATCTATTCATTGCGTTCAATGTGAAGGACCATCCCAAATTGAACAAGAAGTACAAAGGAGGGCAGAACAACCAAAATAAGAACAAGCAAGCTGGCAACTTCGCATTAACTGTGATGGACCTTCGAAAACCGACATTCAACGAGTTATAAGAGCATTAAAAATAACAAAGCACCAGGACTGGATGATATGCAAGCAGAATTGTTCAAGGTAAACAAATGGTGTGATATAAACAATCATCACAGTAGCAGCAAATCATCTCCCAACGAGATTAGTAGCATATATATAAACCAGAAATGCGCTCAGGTCAAGTAGGTTTTAGACCAGGTCATTAGTGAACTGATCACATAAATACTATAGGGATAATACTAGAACAGTCAGCTGAATGCAGATCACCACTTTGCTTATTATTCTTCGACATTGAGAGGGTATTCGACAGCTTAGCCCACCTTGCTATATAGAAAGTTAAAAAAAGCCCGAAAAATATATACGCCTTATTCGGGAAATGTATAGAAATGCTCAGTGCTGTGTAGTCCATTGTGGATATACAATATAGGAATTTGAAATTTTTACTGGTGTGTGGTAGGGGTGTGTCCTATCTCCTCTTCCCTTCAATGTTGTGTTAGATTGTGTCCTTAAAAATATCTACGAAGGTCAATCCGTCATCCGGTGGACCCTCAATTCTAGCTTGACGGACCTTGAATACGCGGTTGATATATGCCTTATGTCGCATCAATACAATAGTATGGTCCATATGCTAAACAGACTTGCATCGGAAGAAAGTAAGTGTGAAACGAATATACCAAAAACCAAGACGCTGAGAATTAGCACTAGAAATTTTACCCCTTTCATCCTCGATAAATTACCCATAGAAGATGTGGAGAGCGTTATATACTCGGATCATGATGTCAGAAGCAGAATACGAAAGGCTATAGGACTTTTGGAGCATTGGCACCTATGTGGAGATTATCACAATATTCGACACACACAACACTCCGCTTGGGTGTGTCGAATTATATATTTAACACAAATTTTAGGACTGTCTCTTTAGGACTTGCTCTATGGATGTAAAACGTGAAAAATAATGGTCAGAATAACAAATAAACTTCAAGCCTCCACAAATAAATGCTTGTGGGAAATATTCTGCATATTCTGACCGAACAAGATTCGAAACGAAGACTTGCTCCATCTGACAAATGAAAAGAAAACTGAACAAGCACTACGTACGTGAGGTTAGATTGGGTACATACTCAGAAATCAAAGCAAATGTATAACCAAAATAGCAATGGACTGAAATCCACAGAGTAAAAGAAATATTGGAAGTCCCGCACAGACTTGGAGAAGAGCTGTCCATGATGAATTGAAAAGATTGAACATGCCCTGGCAAGAAGTCAAGGCTCTGATGCAAAACAGAACAAGATGTCGTGCTTTTATTTGAAGTGCTATGCCCGGCAGTGTGCAGTGTAATTTTTTTAAAACCTGACGTAGGCTAACTTTTTTATTTGAAGTGATAGACTAGTATTTTCAAATGCAAAGTTGTAGGAAATAACTGAACTATGAAAAATGTATAGACAATGCTTTCCGGTGTTGCCAGATTTCTTCAGTAGCTACTAAAACAATTTTTTTTTAATGGCAAGACCATATTTTTTTGACATAATTTGAAATCTTAAAATTCGAAATACAAATTGTTATGTCACATTTCTTTATTGGACTAACCGTTTTAGAGCAATTAGCAAAAACAACTAAAATAATCTGTAGTCGGAATCTTTTTTCTTCAGGCTGATGGCTTAAGTCTATGGGATGCGTGCACTGAATTTCACGCAAGACATCCCGATAAGTATTTTTAAAATCCGGAGTTTTTAAGAAATAACTTAGTAAAACTAAAAACAACTGGTAGTGTGTGCCCAAGGATCCGCAAAAGGATCCAATTGTTCTCAGTTAAAGGTGTGGTCAACACTTTACAGGGGAACAATTATCATCTGTACAAAATGAGAAGTGTAAGTAATAAACGGAACAAACGTTATTTTTATACACATTCCAATACAAGAGCTTTCAAATAACACAATGACAGAAGAATAATGATAACACTTTCAAACAACACAATTTTTGTCTAATTTCCAAGGCTTACTATTACTATGTTCGCTTCTTTTACTTCCTGCCGACTGCTGATTATTTTTGTTGTTTTTGCTAATTGTTTTAAAAATGCTACTCGAATAAAGAAATGTGACATCACCTTTTTTAATTCGAATTTTAAGATTTGTCAAAATATGCTAAAAAAATACGGTGTTGCCATTTTAAAAATAAAGTTTTAGTAGCTACTGAAGAAATCTGGCAACACCGGAAAACATTATTTGTAAATTTTTAAAAGAATAGACGAAAGTCTGTGACATTATTAGAAAGATGAACGAATTGAAATGGAGGTGGGCAGGCCATATAGCGAGGCGATGTGACGACAGACGGACAACATCGACAGACAATCCTGGGATGGATACCGCTTGATCATAATATATACTTGTATACCGCTGGATTATATTGATCATATCATCTCTTGATGCTAACGCATTCCAAAAAATGGATTTGGTGTTTTTTTGGTAAATACCAGTGAGTTGATGTTAGATTTTGTTGAGTAATGAATCTGATAACATTGGTTGCACAGAAAGAACATAAGTATTGTAAAGTATTGTTTGTTACGTTCAAACAAGACTGAGTACTGGTTAAATAAGAGAAGCACTTTGGAGCCTCTACCCTCAATTCTAGAGAATCAACCATTGATATAGTTCGACGGAATGGAATATCATTTAATTTAAGATAATTGATTTTGAAGAGAGCAAATTTTACATCATGAATGTGCATATGTTTATAAATTTATGAGTTTTTCCTACTTTATCACCAGGTATGAGTTTATCACCAGGTTGAGAATCGATAGGATCACTAGAAAAGAATTTATGTGATTGAGGGTTAAATTAAATTTAATGTAGAAAGTCATAATGTGCGTTAATTGGACGAGTCCCAATACTTTTTGAGTACATTGTATGTTTTTTAAATTTACATTATATATTATCAAATTAGTTATTATATTGATTGATAATGAAGTACCTACCTACACATACTTCAGGGTCTTGCATTGTACGATCAGGATCCTTGTAATAATATGGTTTACACTGCTCACAATTTGAGCCCATTGTATTATGCTGGCATCCATCACAAATACCTCCGCTAACATTTCCTTTACTTTCATAGATGGCAGCATCAAAATGACAGCTCGTAGCGTGATTATTACAGTTACATTTCTTGCAGGCATTTGATTGCTTGCCGATAGCTGGTCTCCATGGAAGGTCATTGAAAAAGTCTTCACACTTTTCACAGTTTCTTCCTTTTGTATTATGAGTGCATTCGCATCTTCCATGAACCATATCTGGCTTTGGATCAATATCAGGCAGAGGAAGACACCTGTTAGCATGACCGTAACATGAACATGATCCCCTTACAACCATATCAGTAATGGCGTAATAATACTTTTCCTGAGAAAAAAAAGAATACACTTGGTATTATAACGGTGATATACTTGACCCATAAAATATCTTACCTGAATTTCATCTCTTTTATCCAATAAATCATCTCCAAGTGTATGCAATTTTGTGAAATTAATTCGTAAATTAGTCATTTTAAGAAGATTTTGTACTTGTTCTGAATATGGATTATCAACGTGCATATTTGGAGGCAGCACCCTATAAATAACTTCCCCTTCTGTTGCAGGAGACAGCCCTGAATATCTAGATTCACAAACAATATCAGTCAAGTTTTGTGGAGTGTCTGCTCTAACATGTGGGAAATTTTCCGTGCAATTGTGTGCAAAATATCTGTACACCTAAGAATTATATTTCCTGTTAATTTACTATATTATTATTAGGCATAAATAAATTTACCTGCCACGTTTGTTTAAAATCATAAGATCGTTCAATTAACATGGCAGCGGGTCTAAATGTTTTGAAAGTAATAATCAAATGAGTGAAATGAAACTCTGCTTCTAAATCCAACTGAATATAAACATTCTCCTTTCCGTTTTCTGATTGCCACCATGATATTTTCCTGGTACTGAATATGTTTGTTAACATTAAAACTACATATTTTAATTTTTAGTAATAATATATTTACCCAGGATACATTCGGTAAACAATGTTACTGACGTTGTGATTATACAAAGGACTAGGTTTCAATTTCGGGGTTGAATCACACCAAAAACATTTTTTTCTTTCATCGTCGAGATGAGATACAATACAAA